>MU715656.1:25655-60190 GCA_026770625.1 Nicotiana glauca | reverse complement strand
GGGGGGGGGGGGGGGGGGGGGGGGGGGGGCAGTATTTCACGTGTGCAGTTTCAGACAGACAGAAGGGTAGACCTCCTTATTAGGTGTTTCCCGAGTTCAGCTTGATCGGTAAGCTCCATGTCCTTCGGAGTTGTCGATTCTAGAGCTTTATGTATATATTGTGTATATATAAATATATGTTATAAGTAGGTCGGGGCCCTGTTCCGATCATAGTATATCCATCAGTAGAGGCTTGTAGACATATCCTGTTAGTTAGTGGCATATTGGGATTGTAGGCCTTGTATGTATATTTGATTGGTATGTCAGTTGTAGTAATTATGACGGCCTTGTCGGCCCAGCTTTATATTGATATTTCGTCAGCATTCACAGTTGTCTTGCAATGTATCCCATGGCTAAAGAATAACATCATATGTTCAGAGTCCCTTAGTCGTAAGTTGGTGCGCACGGATAGGTGAGGCACCGGGTGCCGGTCTCGCCCCCAGGTTTGAGGCGTGACAAAAGGGGCATCTGAGCAGTTCTGTCTTAGGGAGTCTTCAAGCCGTGTCTATTAGAGTCTTGTTTATGGGTGTGTTGTGCACTACACTTATAAACAGGAGGCTACAGAGCATTAAGCACTATCACTCTTTCTTCTTACTTTAGATCATGTGGTAGAGCTCTGTTGTAAAAAGACAATTTTCTAAACTCGACCTTATTCATAATACGGCGATGCCTATATTTAGAAAGATGGTTGGTAAGGGATTGAATGCGGTTGTGAAAGAGCTGAGTTAGAAGAACTCGGTGAGCTTCTGGAAAAGGAGCTTTAAGGCAAGAATATCTATCGACGTTTATTGTGAAAGATAATGAGAGATTCAGAAGATAAATATAAGTTTCAACAAGTAAAGGAAGTAGGGTAAAAGATGGTATGAGGTACCCAGCTAATAAAGATTATCCTTATTTTCCATTCAGGAAGAGAGATATAAGCAATTTAAGTTACCTTCAATAGTAATAAAGGTATGTATAATTGGCCACACCGATCTAAATTACGCTCTATGGGAGCTAACAAATATGGTTTAAAACAAGGACATAATATCACTATCCGGCTGGGGTTAGAGTGACCTAAAATGGTGGATGAATTGTTTGTGTTAATTGACATTGTTGAAGGATATTGCAAATATGCTAATAGATCTCCTTATGAGACACCAAGATGCGGCACTCTAAAATAGTATAGCTAGATATGAGTACTACAAAAATAGGAACTGAAAACCTTGAAGGGATAAATATTACCTTAGTGTGGCTTCCGTCCCTAGTGGAGGGAGAATGTTAAGTAGCCCGAAGAGCCAGTATATGGATCAAGGGGAGGTAAAAGCGAAAGAATGTCTTTTTAAAGTTTTCAAAATAAAGTGATATATAGAAATATTAGTAGGGAAGTACGAAGAGGGATAACGAAGCATTATGAGTGACATGTGATACATGGATGGCACCACTAGAGCGTTACAAAATATATAGTCAAATGAAGAAAGAAATGAGAGGTGATGGCCTTAAGACAATATAAGAGTATAGGAAATTGACATCAGTCCAAGGAAAAGATTATTTGGAGACTATAAGGATTATGCTATTTCAAACAAGCGATGAGTAAATTCGTGAAGGTGAGAGGGGAACCAAGTCAAAGAAAATGAATTTTCGTCCAACTTTGGCATGATGGAAAAAAATACGGACCGGGCATTAATACCCCGTATTTATGGACTAGTATCATGCAACGTACTACATGACCATGATAGTAATGTGTATAAAGTATGTTAAAAGTGAATAGTATTTTAAGTAATTTAAGATAATTCTTAATTATATGGGTAATTGATTAATTATTGAATAATGGGAGATTATCAAATTAACCATGAAATTAGTGGTTAATTAAGGGTGATTTTGGATAAGGTTTGGACCACAAAAATGAGGCAGCCCTTGAATTTGGTAATAAAAGCCATTGCATGACTCATAAGAGACATGGCAAGGTGTCTCCTTATTAGGACATTTAGCAAGATTTGCTTAGCTTTAAGCCTTGAACGTGAATCATACAAAATACTTTATGTAAGTGGGTTATACAAAATGCCAAAATGCAAAGAAATCTTATTTTGAATAAAAAATCCAGTATGTAAGCGGGTGATACAAATGCAAAGAGCTCTTATGTTGAATAAATGCCAAGGTTCATTCGGCAAACAGATTATGCAGAATACAAAGCCAAGGACGATAGTCACTCCATATTATAATAGCAAAGGGATTTTTTTTTATTTTAAGGGAGTACGGTGTAATCCTTCTCAAGAATATCACACGGATTTTTCCTTATCGCAGGTATGTTAAGGCTAAGATCTTCCTTCATTTTTCATGAGCTCGTAATTACACAAATTTGATAACGAGGCATAAAGAAAAATTCATGTCCCGGAATTTATATAAATTTTTCTTAGTCTTGTAAGTTCAATATTCAATTGAGTATTTTCTTCTTCTAGTCAAGAGAGCAGAGAGTCTATATATACAGTATTACAGTATTTTTATTACCATCAAGCTATAATTGATGGGCAGGCCCCTATTGGGAAACCTCTCATCAAATGGTAAGTTATATACCGAGCATACTATGGTCGAACGCCTATGAGAGATCCCAGTTGGTCGAGATACATAGCCTAGTATGGCCGAACGCCTATGAGAGATCCCAGTTGGTCGAGATACATAGCCTAGTATGGCCGAGCGCCTATGAGCGAGACTACTATGGCAGAGCAGTTTTATATATATATATACACACACACACACACACACACACACACCGAGCTTTATAAGGTCGGACATCAATTTTACTTACTATATTGAGAGAGTTGAGTCAGTATCAGCAGGTGAGCATATCTTAAGATTATCATTTGACCCCCAATTACTTTCAGTTACTATATTATAAGTTTAGTTTCAGCTTTCAATATATTGCCTTACATACTAGGTATATTTGTGTATAGGCGATATCGTGAGGCCCAATTTCGTCATCATCACGCCTTTCCCTTACCCTCAAAAAGGCCTCGAAGATTCGGGGACGCAGCTCGAGCGTTTGACCTCAAAGGCTCTTCAAACTCGACCTCGACACAACATGAGTCTGTGGTTATCGGGGGAAAGCGGGAAGTTCCCTAGGTATGTGGTCCAAACTGAGATCATCTGCAAGAATAGTACCAGTCTACGCTAGATTATTGGGTAGCTGTGCCGGCTATCTTACTTTGTAATAAATGTTTTTTTACTATATTTGGGTTCTCCCTCATATAAAAAGGTGGTCCTTGTCATCTGTAGGCCATCGAATATTCAATACAAAATATGCAAGAACATTCTCTCTGCTCTCTAACATATTCTCTTGAGTTCATTTCTTCCATTTATTACTTATATTCATTTGTTCTATTTATTGTTCTTCATTTATTGATTATTATTGGCCATAAAAAGCCATCATTGAATCTATCATAAATATTAGTACCTCCATCGACTGCCCACGGCAAGGTATAGGACTCGACCTCGAGGCCCCGAATAAGAAAGCTTGAGGCCCCGCTTGTCAGCCTATTGGTTCAGTTATCAACTTGTTTTCAAGCTCTTATATCGTTTTCTAATCTCTTACCTAACATCTATTGCCTAAATAATTAGCATAAAAATAGATCACATATTTTTAGAACCACAAAATTAAATATAATTATAATTACCATTTTTTAGGCAAACAGTTTGGTGCCCACCGTGGGCAAAAAATAACACTCCATCTGTTTCATATTAAATGAGGTACTTTCATTTTTAGTTTGTTCCAAAATAAATGACACATTTCTACATTTAGAAAAAATTCAACTTTAAACTTCTCATTTTACCCATTTTACCCTTAATGAGAAGCTTATATAGCCACACTAGAGTCATGGCCCCACAAAGCTTTACCCCTTAAGCTTTTAAGACCACAAATTTCAAAAGTCTTTTTTTTCTTAAACTCCGTATCGAGTCAAACTACCTCATTTAATTTGAAACGGAAGGAGTAGTGATTATTTTCTTGCTGGTTTAACTACGTAACGCAAGTTATCTTTTACACTTTTTCTTGTCCAAGATCTTTGATTTCAGGTCAAAATATCTAACTCAATAAACGCACGCGAAAACATCAATCTTGAAGACCACGGAGAAAATTGTGTTGACATCCCAAGTGTTGGTGTGCTGCCACAAAATCCAGAGAATGCACCAGAACAAATTCCCGTAGACGCGGTCTCACACGATGCCAGACACTTCGATATAAGCTCTCGCATTAACAAGAACACACACCGAGAGATTCAGCAGGAAACTCAAAGAAATCCAACCTGGGCGAAAAGAGAGATTCCTCAGCATGTCGTCCATACGATCGGAGGGACCGACATCCCCCAAGGACCCATGATCAAACGGATAAAAATATCCGCTGCAATAGAAGAGTCGATCCATATTAAATGACAGAAAACACCCTTGCATCCAGCAAAAAATATTCTGAGACCTTGACGTAACCGCACAACAATGCACTGGTAATTTTATTTCTCCTAAGTAACATTCAAATTAAACACGTGCTCGTGGATCCAGGTAGCTCGGCCAACATCATCAGGTCAGGGGTTGTAGAATAGCTTGGGTTGCTCGACCACATCGTACCCACCTCCCAGGTCATCCACGGCTTCAACATGGCAGGTGAGGTAATGAAAGTGGAGATCTCCCTCCCGAATGACATGTCCGGTACAGTTCAAAACACCAAGTTCCACATCATCGGCGGTGACATGAGGTACAACGCACTGCTCGTCAGTCCATGGATATACAGCATGAGGGCAGTACTGTTGACTATACACCAGATGATGAAGTTTCCAACAAAGGATGGTATTACAATCATGTATGGAGAACAGCATGCAGTAAAAGAAATGTTCGCAGTTCACTAGAAGGCGTCAAATCCAACACAGTCTACCTCGGATGAGTTCGGAAGTGTACATACCCCCGAGGCTGATGAATATTTCCTCGCTCCTCGAACTTTTGTCGCCCCCGAAGAGTCAGATGCAATGAAATCGACAATTGAAGAGCTGGAGCAAACTGTTTTGATTGAACATCTCCCAGATTGGAAGGTATACCTGGGAACGAGGTTAACCCCCGAACTCAGGAAAAAACTCATTCAATTCCTTTTTAATAATATCGGCTATTTCGCTTGGTCCCAGCTAGATATGATAGGAATCACGGCGGAGATAACCACCCATCGACTGAGTGTCGACCCCAGGTACAAATTGGTGAAGCAAAAAATGGAGGCCCCAGTCCAAAGTAAAACACATATTTATCAAGGACGAGGTAACAAAACTCCTTAAAATAGGGTCCATTAGATAGGTAAAATACCCATAATGGCTGGCCAATGTAGTAGTAGTACCCAAAAAGGTAAATAAGTTAAGAACATGTGTAGAATATAAAGACTTAAATAAGTCGTGCCCTAAGGATTCATTCCCATTGCCCAACATCGATCGTCTGATCGATGCCACGGCCGGTCGCGAGACCCTTACTTTTCTCGGTGCTTACTCGAGGTATAATCAAATTTAGATGAACCACGGGGATAGGGAAAAGACTTTGTTCATCACGGAGTATGGTACCTACTGTTACAATGTAATTCCCTTCGAGCTAAAAAATACAGGGGCTACATATCAACGTCTAGTTAAAAAAATGTTCGAGCATCAAATAAGAAAATACATGGAAGTTTATATTGATGACATGCTAGTTAAGTCCCTGCGCGCAGAGGACCATTTGACTCATTTGCAGGAAACGTTCGACATCCTCAAAAGTTACAACATGAAGCTTAAATGTGCTTTGGAAGTGGGTTCTGGCAAATTTTTAGGTTTCATGGTGTCTAGCAGGGGAATTGAGATCAACCCTGATAAAATCAAGGCCATCAAACAAATCACGGTGATAAATAATGTAAAGGTCGTAAAATGGCTGACAGGGTGAATAACGGCTCTAGGCAGGTTCATATCAAGGTCATCAGACAGGAGTCATCATTTCTTCTCTTTACTCAAAAAGAAAAACAACGTTGAATGGACCCCATAATGTCAACACGCCTTGGAGGAATTGAAGCAATATCTGACTAGTCCGCCTTTGCTCCACACACCAAAAAAGGATGAAACGATATATATATACCGAGCTATATTAGAGATAGCGGTAAGTGGTGTGCTGGTTCAAGAAGAGCAAGGTACGCAATTCCCCATCTATTATGTAAGTCGGACCCTGGGAGATGCCGAAACCAGGTATCCGCACCTAGAAAAATTAGCTCTTGTGCTAATAAGCGCGTCACAAAAATTGAAACCTTATTTTCAATGCCACCGTATTTGCATTTTAACAACGTGTCCTCTCCGAAGCATACTACACAAGCCCGAATTATCGGGTCGATTAGCCAAATGGGCCATCAAACTCAGCAGGTATAATATAAAGTATCAACCTCGAACGACCATCAAGTCTCAAATTCTGGCATATTTCGTTGTCGACTTCTTGTCCTCCCTCGTGCCCGAGGTAGAAAAGTAGCTTTTACTGAAAGCGGGCATATCTTCTGGGCTGTGGACACTTTTCACTGACGGTGCCTCGAACATGAGAGGATCCGAACTCGGTATAGTCCTGAATCCTCCTACAGGTGGCATGATCAGGTAATCTATAAAAATTGCAAGATTGATTAATAACGAAGCCGAGTATGAAGCTATGATTGCAGGTCTAGAATTGGCCAAAAGCGTGGGAGCTGAGAGCGTTGAAGAAAAATTCTATTCACTCCTAGTTGTAAATCAGGTAAATGGGAGCTTTGAGGTCCGAGAAGACAGGATGTAAAGATACTTGGAGAAAATCCAAGTCACATTACTTTGTTTCAAAGAATGGACCCTGGTCCATATACCTCGAGAGCAGAACGAAGAATTCGATTCCCTCGCTAACCTGGGATCATCCATTGAAGAGGACGACCTACTCCCCGGGGTTGTTGTTCATCTATCCAAATCACTGGTCAAGGAAGGTCATGCCGAGATCAATTCCACTAGCCTAACATGGGACTAAAGAAATAAATATATGGACTATCTGAAAGATTGGAAACTACCCACAGATCCAAAGGAATCGAGGGCCCTGCATACTAAAGCAGCCCGATTCTCGCTCGATGAAAGCAGAAATCTTTACAAAAAAACCTTTGATGGCCCTCTAGCAGTATGCCTGGGGCAGGGAGATACCAATTATGTGCTCCAAGAGATCCACGGGGGAACCTACGAAAATCATTCTGGTGTCGATTCCTTAATTTGAAAAATAATCAGGGCAGGATATTACTAGGACGTCATGGAAAAAGACACCAAAGAGTTCATCCGCAAATGCGACAAATGCCAAAGATTCACCCAATCCACCAACCTAGTGAACAACTACATTTAGTTTTGCCACCATGGACATTCATGAAATGGGGGATGGACACCGTCGGTCCTCTACTAACGGCGCCAGGTAAAGCTAGATTTATTTTATTTATGACTGACTACTTCTCGAAATGGGTTGAAGCCAATCCTTCAAAAATATAAGGGAAAAGGAAGTCATCAATTTCATCTGGGACCACATCATGCCGATTTGGAATTCCTTTTGAGATAACGTGTAATAACGGGAAGCAATTCATCGGAAGCAAACTGACTCAGTTCCTCGAGGATCACAAGATTAAAAGGATCATGTCAATGCCCTATCACCTGGGTACAAGTGTCCAAGCCGAATCTACAAACAAAACCATCATCCAAAACTTAAAGAAGAAGTTTGAAAGCGCTAAGGGAAAGGGGAGAGAAATATTGCCCGAACTGTTATGGGCATACCGAACGACCCCAAAATTAAGCACAGGGGAAACACCTTTCTCTCCAGATATGGTATCGAGGCTTTGATACCAGTAGAGGTTGGAGAGCCAAGTGCCATATTCTGATACACTATCGGGAGCTTGAATAACGAGGCCATGACTATGGCCCTCGAACTATTGGATGAAAAGCGAGAGGCCTCATTGGTCCGAATAGCCGCCCAAAAATAAAGGATCGAAAGATATTATAATAAGAGAACAAACCTCCGACACCTCGGTTGGGGACTTGGTCCTAAGGAAAGTCACCCTCAACACATGCAATCCTAATGAAGGGAAGCCGGGCCAAACTTGGGAAGGACAGTACCGCATCCTTGGAGTAACTAGCAATAGATCCTACAACTTCCACGAAATTGGAACATATCAATGCTGAAACGATACTACTGCTATGGTATCCGATGGAATATTCTGAAACACCATCCGGCCCGAAGACTTGAGGTTTCAAAGCATGCATTGCACTCTTTTCCTTCGACCAAGTTTTCATCCCGAACAAGGTTTTACCGGCAAGGTTTTTAACGAGGAAAAATCTACATGCTACCTAAAGAAAACTCAAAAAGTACTCAAGGCTTCTTTTGCAATCGACCTCAAATACTGGTGGGCATCCCCCTAGAAGGTCACCTATTCAGAGAAGCCGGGATGCGCTAAATGGGGTCTCGATAGCAAAAAAAATGTACCGAGCCAAACGGTCAAACGAACCGTGCTCGTATAGAATAACTGAGACTTTAAAAGAAAATATATGTATATTTGTACCAAGTAATAAAAAAATACTTTCAAAAGGAATTTAGCATTTTAAAGAAGCTCGATATTTTTGCAAAAATGGCTCCTCTGTCAAAATCATCCCGAACACTCAGGGACTGGCGTCGAAAACTCAAGGTCACGTGACCTCCAGGTCGGAAACCCCAAAATCACAAGCCCTCAATGAGTCAGTACTAAGATCATAAGTAATGGCTCCCAAGCCAAGAAACCCTCGAAGACTCGGGGACTGCCGCCAATCGCCACCCCTATCGACTTATTAAAGCCCGCAGCCACAAGACCACACACGGACAACCTCGATCTCGTAAGACCTATATAAGGCAACAATAAAAACTATAAGACCTCGAAGGCATGTAAAATATGTAAGACCTCAAGCAAGCCATGAACCACACTTGTACTGAGTGACAACAACTGTAAGACCTCAAAGGCATGTAAAACTTGTAAGACCTTACTAAAGGCATAAACTCGATCTTAAAGTTAAGGCTATATATCGAACCTATAAGATCCCTAAAAAGGCATAACCTCGATATAGACGCCAAAACAACTTCACTTGGGGACCGAAAGGCTCCAGCCAAAATTAATGACTGGGGATTATTGACCGTCGCTATAAAATCATAGGCCTTCAATTACTTCGAATATACTTCGAAAAGAACCAGTTAAACAGGCTACCTTTGACATAAGCAAAAAAGCTTCGACCACGTCTGCTCCTAATTATAGGCTTCGAGATACTCCGCCACCAAACCAAACTTGCTGAGGTGCTCGATCATCACCATATAAACGACTTACAATTGAGGTTTTAATCAAATCGTCAAAGAGTCAGGCAAACACAATTCCAAAAATCCTTAACGAGGGAAAAATAAAGCCCATATAAAAGTTCGTACCAACCTAAATCATAAGAGCCACTATCGCCAGCCCATATAAAAGGTCGTACCGACCTAAAGTGTAAGAGCCACTAATAACAGCTTATATTAAAGGGTTATACCGGCCAAAATGCATAAGAGCCTAAGGGCCTGCAATAAATTCAAAAACTCAAGGGTCGAATGAGCTCGAGTCGACAATCGACTTGGAGACTGAACCCAAAACAGTTAACTAAATAAGCTTGAGAGCAAAAGTATAAGAGCTCAAATGTCGGCTTATACTAAAAGGTTGCACCGACCCAATGCGTAAGAGCCTAAGGGCCAGCTTTAAATTAAAAAACTTGAGGGTCGAATGAGCTCGATTCACAACCCGACTCGGAGACTTAACCCAAAATAGTTAACTAAATATGCCTAAGGGCGAAACAATAAGAGCCTAAGACGCCAGTTTACACTAAAAGGTCATACCGACCCAATGTGTAAGAGCCACTATCGCCAGGACTAAAATCAAAGGTTGTACCAACCTAGCACATCAGGGCTAGGTCTAACCCGAGAACACTCAGGGACTGACCTTCGACCATTACGAGCAGCTCAGCAATAGCAAAAACTTGAGGGCCTAACCTAAGGTCTAAAATCTCGGGTCGATTATCACATCACACATTTCTACCAAAAGGAAAAAGAGAAAAGGAGTGATAAAAAACGAAAAGCCTTTTTATACATATTGCTCACAGAGGCACGTTTATAAGACCTTTAATAACCCTTACAAAGAAAGAGCCAAACAAAACCCTAATTTATCATCGAGCCTACGATTTTGGTGGCTTCATCGGAGGTTGTGCCCTGATGGTTCCAGCTACAGCTCCAGGACCTTCAATGGCCTTTTCCCTTCTGGGGATTCTGCCTTTATTCTTGTCATCTCCTAAGCCAGTACCCGACGCACCTCTAGAAAAAAATAGGGCAGCAGCTTTCTTTTCTTCACCCTCTCGATCTCAACAGACAAATTGATAACCCCCGTGTGTATATCCTCTCGAGTCTGCCTCCGAGACTCTAACTGAGCATGCTCTACGGCTTGAGTCAATTTCAATTTGGCCTCCTCGAACACTCTCCCGACTTGAGCGTTTACTACATCGGCATCCTCTTTATGCGAAGCTATGAGCGCTTCAGCTTCATCTTTGATTACGGATAGTGCAACGACTAGTTCAGAATGGATACCTTTATACTTGTCACTATACACCCTCGCATTATGAAGTCGGTGCCCGACTAAGGTTGTCCTTTCCTGGAGGGTATCCCTCTCAGCAGTTATCTCGCTCATGTGCCGTTTGAGTTCGAGAACTTTGGAGTCGTTGGCTTGGATCTCCTCCCTCAGTAGGGCACCTTCCCTCTCAAACTACACGGTTTAGATCAAAGATGTCAAAATGCTAGGATCTGGAAAACATTCAGACAAATAACAAATGGAAGCTAGGTAACCTATTCAACAAGATGAGTCTTCTCACACTCATGGCGAGTCACCTTGATCTGAAAATGAGCAAAAGTCTAATTATAAAGCGCCCTGGCCTGAAGCCATGAAGAAGACAAGTTAGAAAGATAAAGATCAGGACTACAGGCAGAATTTACAAAAACTACCTGCTCATAAAGCTTATTCATCTAGCTGAAGACGAGCGATGAATCAAGCTCTGGGATTCCTTCGGGAGCAGTTAAAGGCTTTCCAAATGTGTCTCTGACTCCGATGGGCACCCCTACATCGGGAAAATCTTCATAATGGGAATCTTGTGCCCCCTTAGGAGGTAAGATCTTTGCCTGAGGGGAATCACTCACGACCACAACACCAACAGGGTCAGTCGGGGCCATTTCTTGTCCCTACTGGGCTTCAGAACTAGTTTCCTCTGAACCGTCTGCCGAATACGTCTCAGGTCAAGGGGTATTCTGGCCATCAGCCAGCACAGGTACATCACCCAATACTTCCTTAGTAGCCTCTCCATCCTGAAGTCGGACCACGTCGACATCAAGCTCCAGCTCAGGAGCTATCGTCTCTCTGGCATGAGGGTCGATCGGGTTTTCCCATCCCTCGGGAACTATCAAGAAATTATTTTCTCCCTCGCCTTTGGCTCGGAGACTTCTCGCTGCTTCTAGGGTTAAGGTTATTGGGTCAGCCTCGGTTTCTTCTATCTTAGTTTTCTTGGATTCCGAAGGTTTATTCGATGGACCCCTTTGTCTTTTCTTCCCTCCATCGAGTCTCAAGGTATCCTCTTCGCCGGGTGATATTTCCTTTATCAAGGAAACCTCCCCCTGACCTATACGAATGCAAGAGGTAAGCATAGGGAGTAAGGACGTTGTCGTTAACAATTCAGATTAAAAGGTACGACTACAGCAAGAGTAAAAGCTCACCATGATCCTTGGATTCTCATAGAGCTTGGGATAGATCACGCCATACTTGCTCAGCGTATGGGCAAATTGAGTCCAGCCAACCGATCCAGCCCGAGAGGTTCGTAACCGTGCTAGGGAAAACTGCTACGGCTACATTAGTAGAAGAAATTAGTGCTTGGAAAGATGTACCAAAAAGAAGTAAGGAGATGTTAGATAACGTATCTACTTACGTTCCGTGTTATATCTCTCAGGAAACGGCATCCTTTCAATCAGGATCAGGTCCGCCGTCCTAACTCCGACAAAATAGCCCATCCACCCATCGTTCCAGCTTTGTCGATGCAAGCAAAAGGGGCCCTCTAAGCTCGATAATGGAGCTTAATAAGGCCCCAACAAAAGTAACAGGGGCTATACATCCTAACCAGGTAGTTGAGGGTGAAGGGAATCCCCTAATCATGTTCACATAATACCTGATCATGCAGATAATGTGCCAGAACAAAGGGTGAATTTGGCCGATGGTCACTCGATACTGATGACAGAAGTCGAAAACCACGGGATCTATTGGAGGCGAGGATAGCCCCACCGGCCCAAGGGTAAACGATTAAGTGTATACACTGAGAAAATTAGCTTTACATGTCATTATATCCTCCTTCCGAGAAGGGACATCCACAAGCACTACATACCCCCCGACGGCAATCAGTCCTCACAATTTCGACATCTGTTATACAGCTAATATATTAAGACATGGGCTCACGACACCCCTGATTCGAAGAAGGTTTTTCGACCTTGAAATTGGAATTTGTTGCAAATGACCTTAGAATGCATTCCTCAACATAAAGAGGCATTGCTTCTTTGCCTTTGGATGAAAGTTAGGAGGAGGAGGTTACATTCTCCTGAGAAGCGGAGGTGGAAGTTTTCGCCATTCTTAAAAGATTTCAGAGGAGAAAAGAAAGTTGCGATTCAAAGAGTGAACAATAAGGAACGAGAGAAGAGGTATTTATAGAGGCCCAATACGCACGATGAAGGAGGCGAAAGGATAGCCAGCCACTGTAATCAATACAAAGGCTTTAAGGGCAGTATGTACTCGACCTTTTGACATTTTATTCTATCATGTCAATCATTTGGCAATATATGAATGTCGTCATTACGGAAGTACCAGGGGGCATAAATTCGAGGTTGTTTCTTATCATTTCACTCTAAGCAATGCGGGGACTATCTGTGTATAGGCGAGAACGGGAGGGCCGATTTTGCAATCATCGCACCTATCCCTTAGACTCGAAAAAGCCCCGAAGATCCGAGGATACAGCTCGAGGGTTTGACCTCGAAGGCTCTTCACACTCGACCTCGACGCAACATGAATCTGTGGTTATCAAGGGTAAGCGGGAAGTTCCCTAGGTATGTGGTCCAAACTGACATCATCTACGAGAATAGTACCTGTCTACGCTAGATTACTGGGTAGTTGTGCCAGATATCATACTTTGTAATAAATGCTTTTGTACTATGTTTGGGATTTCCCTCACATAAAATGGTTGTACTTGTCATCTATAGGCTATCAGATATTCAATATTCAATACAAAATATGCAAGAATATTCTCTTTGCTCTCTAACATATTCTCTTGAGTTCATTACTTCCATTTATTCCTTACATTAATTGTGTTTTATTTATTGTTCTTCATTTATTTCTTATTATGGGACATAAAAAGCCATCATTGAATCGATCATAAATTTTAGTACCTCCATCGACTGCCCACGGTAGGGTATAAGACTCAACCTCAAAGCCCCGAATAAGCAAGCTCGAGGCCCCGCTTGTCAGCCTATTAGTTTGGTTATCACCTTGTTTTCAAGCTCTTATCTCGTTTTCTAATCTCTTAACTAACATCTATTGCCTAAAAAACTAGCATAAAATAGATCACATATTCTTAGAACCATAAAATTAAATCTTAGTGTAATTACCATTTTCGAGGTAAACAACATTATTTTGTACTGACATCTCCTTTTTGGGGGCACTGCATTTCATGTGTGCAGGTTCAGATAGACAAATGAGTAGACCTCCTCATTAGGTGTTGCTTGAGTTCAGATTGATCGGTAAGCTCCATGCCCTTCAGTGTTGTCAGGTCTAGAGCTTTATGTACATCTCATGTATATATGTATATATGTTATGAGTAAGTCGGGGCCCTATTTTGATATCCATTAGTAGAGGCTTGTAGACATATCCTGTCAGTTAGTGCAACATGTTGGGCTTGTAGGCCTTGTATGTATATTTGGTTGGTTTGTCAGTTGTAGTGATTATGACAGCCTTGTCGGCCCAGCTTTATATTGATATTTAGTCGGCATTCACAGTTCTCTTGAAATGTGGCCCATGGCCAAAGAATGACATCATATGCTCAGAGTCCCTTAGCCACAAGTTGGTATGCAAGGATAGGTGAGGCACCGGGTGCCGGTCTCGCCCTCAGGTTTAGGGCATGACATCATACTATACTTCTGCACATTTTTGTGTAGATCCAGTTATTGGAGATATCGGACTCAAGATGAGTTAGCTTATTGATCGCAAGGATTCAAGGTAGAGCTGCTTGGTCATCGCTGTCCCTTAAAATCCTTTCCTTTCATTGTACTGTCAGCTTGTCATTTGAACATTATTGTAGTTTGATCTTTAAGATCTTTCCATGTATTCAGCTAGAGTTCGTGACTCTGTATTACCTTGTCTTGGGAGGCTGTTATTATTATTCCGCATAGGCTTATTTTGCTTTTATTTCGGTATTTACATTAAACTCTATTTTAAATTACCATTGTTAAACTAGCTTAATTGTTGTAAGTAATCAGTTTACGTAGTATTAGAGACAAGGTGACATCAAATGCCTATGGTGAGATTTTGGGTCATGACAAGTTGGTATCAAAGCTTTAGGCCTGTAGGTTTCTATAAGTCACGAGCAAGTTTAGTACAGTCTGTGCAGATCGGTAAGGACGCGTTTGTACTTATCCTTTAGAGGCTACAGAACTATTAGGAAACTCTATATTTTTCATTCCTATCATGCAAAATTGTTGATTTTGAAGTTTGAGTCTCTCGCAGATGGTGAGGATCAATGCTGCCAGATCAACTAAGTAGGCACATGCGCCCTCTTCTAGGGACGCAAGAGGCCGAGACCGAGGTAAAGGATGAGGAAAGGCAAGTGTCGCAGCTATAGCACCTGCCAGAGTAGTAGTTAGGGAGTCATCAGTAGCTCCTATTTGGGGACAGGTAGGGGAGGCGCCTGTTGTTACCCTCGGACTTCAGGAGACTTTAGCATAGTTCCTAATACTTTCAATGTCACATCTACCGAGGATGCACATGGTTTTCTTGAGAAGTGTCAATGTATTCTCTGCACCATGGATATTGTAGAGATGAGCGGAGTTGCTTTTACTATATCTCAGTTGTCTGAAGTAGCGTATCAGTAGTGGCAGGTTTATGAGGAGGGTAGACCAGCCGATGCAGCACCACCCACTAGGGCTCAGTTTTCAGAGATGTTTTTAGGGAGTTTGTTCCCCAGACCCTCTGGGATGTGTGGCGCACACACAAGTTGATCCCACGTCACCCCAATCCATATAAGACTGACAATACCATCTCTACTAAAATTTATCCATTCCACCGATATCAATAAGCCTTAGAACCGAATTTCTTACCATCTGATCATCTCCAAAAGACACGATCCTACATCCACGCCCAGTATTAGCCTCAAGCAGTTGCAACAACTTATGCCTACACCCACAAGGTAAAACCAGATAATGTAACACATCACACATATGCCCATAACCACCTCTCTGATCACAATAGTTGTCCATATTCGAGCCCAGCATTGGCAATTAACCTCATATCAGTTAGAAGTTAGAACCCTATTCTAAGCCTCCACAACACCGACAATGATGCAAGAAACATAAAGACCTTATAACTATTCACTCGAATCAACAAATCATATCCAATGCCACCTGGGCACACACCTCGAAAGCTAAAACCCAATAAGTACAGCATGAATATGACTGAATATATAAGAAAACGCAGGAAGGAACTAGCAAACAAGTCCGACGAGAACAACTCCCTATTGGTACCATGCTACAAACCAATTTCACAAGGGAGAATCAAAACATATGAACTAATCACAAGGATCTCATCCTAATATAACTCCACCGCAGCACGCAGCCTGGTTCAAACACATCAAATCACATGACACCACGAGGGTCTCACCCTCAACTCTGAATCACAAGTAGAATCCATACCATACCAACCTAAACTTTCCTCTAATTCGATTTTGCAAACAAATTCACAACACTTACTGAACTCCCACACTAGTACAACATTTAAATCAAAAATTGTAACCAACCACCTAGAAATCACATCAAAACCTATCATAATGGGTAACAAAAAGTCACTTCTAGTCTCACAGCTCTTAGTAATGAATTAAAATAACACGATAGACACGAGCTACCACTATAGAATCTCCCAACAGGGGTAAACACATAAATAGAGTACAAAATCACAAAACTCACCCATATATGAAGCAAAATAGGAGGACTCGCACCGATAAGTAGAACTGAAACAAAATACAAATGATTGTCCTATATAGCAAATCAAACATATACCTGTACAACATCATTTGGTGCAGCGGCCTTAGCCCTACTGTAGAAAACACATCAACGGGTCGGGCCTCCCCCTCTTGAGAGCCCTCTACTCGCCTGACCTGCACCCTAAGCTTGCGGTGCAGGGATATCAGCAACCAGAGCAGAACTCATAGCCTGAATACCCCGCTGTGACACCTCTGTCCTGAGTTTGTAATCTCTCACCATGTGGCTAGTATCTCCACACTCAAAGCAACCTCTCTATTGATGTGGCTATGGAAGTTGTCCGATATGGGTACCTGAAACACCGTGCCAAGCCTGAAGTGCAAACTCAGCTGGTTAACCCACAAAATCTATACTATATCATACCTTGCCTCTAAAATAAGGACTAGTAGATCTCTCCGGTCTACGAAGCCTCTTAGCCTCCCTTCCCTCTCTCTCCTGACCTCACATGCCCTCTAGTCGGTGTGCCATCTCTACCATCTACTGAAATAGAACATCTGACTCCAACTCCCAAGCCATGTTGAACCAGATATCATAATTGAGCCCCTCAATGAACCTTCAGACTTGCTCTCTAACTGTAGAAACCAAAGTAGGTGCAAGTTTGGACAAATTACTAAATCTAACGGTATACTCTGACACTGACATAGTGCTCTGGTGCAACTACTTAAACTCGACATGCCATGCATCCCTAAGGGTCTAAGGAACAAACTCTCTCAAGAACATCCCTAAAAATGAACCCATGAAAGTGAAGCTGCACCGGCCGGACTACCCAAATCATACGCTCGCCATTGTTGGTATGTCGCTCCCTTAAGATGGAATGTAGTAAAAGCAACCCAATAATCTCTATAATATCCCATAGAGTAGAGAATATGGTAGCACTTCCCTAGGAACCCATGCGCATCCTCTGAAGCCAAATCACTAAAAGTAGGAGGGGTATAGTTCTTGAACCTCGCAAGCCTAAGTTGTTCTTACTCAGATGTTGCTGCCCTAACCACATGTTAAACTGGAAATATTGGATGTGTAGGCAAGACACCTGGAACCTGACTAACATGGACTCGCTACTCCAGAGTACGGGCGGCAAAAGTCTGAGCTCCTCCCCCAATGTGTGAAGTAGCTGGTGCAACCAGAATCAACCCTGCCTGAGCTAATGTACCATATATGCTCAGTAACTATGCTAAAGTCTCCTGAGGTCCTAAGGTAAAAGCAGTTGCCTCTGGTACCTGCCCCAACAGGAGCTACTAGTGGTTCCTCAATTGCTGCTCTTACAGGTGCTCTAGTTGTAGCACGTGCTCCTCCCTGGCCTCTGCCTTTTCCTCTACCCCGACCCCTAGAAACACCAGCTATGGGGGCAGCAGCAGCGGTAACTGCAGCTTGTGTCCTCACCATTAGTGAGAGAATAGAATGAATGGCTCAAATCCAAGATCAATGAACTCGCAGGAAGGAATGAAGGAAGTGAAACTGTCCTAATAGTTCTGTAGCCTCTTGAAGATAAGTACATATGTCTCCATACCGGTATGCAAGACTCTACTAAACTTGCTTATGACACATAGCAACAATGAACCTAGAGCTCTGATACCAACTTGTCATTGCCCCAATTTCCCTCCATAGGATGTAGTGACGGCACCTAGTCTCTAAGACTAGGTAAGCCTAACACTTACTAAATTAATAGAGGAATTCAACAATCAAATGATAAATATGAAATAAAATCTTTATACATAACTTACAATCCTAAAATCAATAGTACAAGTCATAAGCTCTACTGTGTTTGCTAGAAAATCCCTAAATACAAATGTTTGGAATAGAATTTAATAGTACAAGTACAATATCAAAAGGTGACTCCGAGTCCTGCGAGTGCGACGACAGGTTTACCTTAAGTCTCCAAAGCAATGCTTGACCAACTAACTAATAATCAACAATAACTGAGGCACTTGGATGTGCACAAAATTATGTCGAAGCATAGAAAGAGTACACCATAGTGGTACCAAGTAAGTATCAAGACTAACCTCGGTGGAATAGTGACGAGGGATAGTCAAGACACCTCTCGGACCAAAAAACCTGGACAAGCAGGAAGGTAAACTAACAGAGAACCGATATTAATATACAGCTAAGTAGGATAAGAATACAAAACAATACTTGCAATGATATGCTAGTAATAACAATTGCTAACAGGAAGCAATCAGGTAATAATATTGTAGAGTGAGCTGAACACAGTCCAAGTCCAGTGAAAAAAAATTAAGGAAAATCTAGCAACAACTCAATATGGACAACTGCTTTCATACCAAATTTGTTAAAATATTTCCGTGAGGTACCAAACCTCATAATCATAGCTCGCGGGTCCCGATTCATGAACCCTAATCACTTGGCATCTTGTGCCCACATTAAAAGTCATAACTGTACGGACGACTCACGTGCCTACAAAACAATTCTCACACTTAAGGCAAGTAGAAAAGAGTACATGTAATGGTCAATGACATCAAGATTCATCCTCTTAAATCGATATAGGTGAGTCATTTACGTGTATGCTGGTACAAGTGTTCTACTGCAATTCAAGTTAACCACTAAGAGTAGAGACAGTGCATGGCATATAAGAAACGATCACCACCAATTGTACAATGCAATAAAGACAACAATGAAGTTGAAGCAATGTCTAGTACAACAACACAGAGTAAGATAATTAATAATATGCTAAGGAAAGAACAATCAATAACAAGTACAAAAAAATAAGGAAATGCCAACAAGAGCCCTACCGAGGTACTGCTTCATAGTCTTAAATCAAATAATGAATCACAAACTTTCCTCATATTACTGAGGGAGCCTTTACATTTAGTATTTGAAAATTATTTTTCCCTAAATAGCATCCCACATTTTAGTATACCTTATCACACTGCATGGCTTCTAGTAGTTTTCCTACTAGCCACACATATCAAGCCCGCCTTATTTCACTGTATGTGTTTCAATATCCAAACCTTATACCACTGCATATGTATCAGTAATAACAAGAGCACGACAGAAACCTCGTGTAAACATCATAAAAATAGCACGACAGAAACCTCAAAACCTGATAAAATTCACAAAATCGGAACACCTATTCTGATACGAGTTCAACCATACCAAAATTATCAATTTCCAACATCAATTCATCCTTCAAATCATCATTTTACATTTTGAAAATGTATTTACAAATTTTTCCCAATTTCCAACTTAACTCACTAATTAAATGATGAAAATAGCAATGGATTCATAAAATATAATAATATTTGGGTAGAGAACACTTACCCCAATTAATTGCTTGAAAAACTCACAAAAAATCTCCCAAAGCCGAGGTTCACAACTCAAAATATGTGAAAATATCAAACCCTTGACATATATGTGTTTTTCCCATCGCTTTTCACATTTGCCCACAAAAATGCCGTGCCTGCGACCTCACTTTTGAGAGAAAAACACCACACCTGCGGCCTTCGTGAGGGCCTAGAGCTCGCACTTGCGATCCAATATCGCATTTGTGATTGCGCAGAAGCGTAACAAACACCGCAGAAGTGGATGACCACCTGGAACATATATCGCGCATCTGCGATCGACCTTCTGCATATGTGAGCTCGCACCTACGCTCTCCTCTCCGTGGTAACACTGTGGTAACACTGGCACTTTAAGAAAATTGTAAGGCCATATTTCAAACTCAACAAAAACAAAGTTTTTGCTGAAAAAGTAACAACTACTAGGGAACCTGGTCCTTCGTATAAAAGATGTATGATGCCTGCTTGGACCAAAAAAGCCCTCATTTACTCCTTTCCAAATTACAAGGGACCCAAACTTGTTTGGGTTCCTAAGTCTAAATCATGATTTCCTTGTGCGTGGAATAGTGAAAGGGAGCAGCCAACAAAGGTACATGGATAGCGGCTGCTCGAAACACATGACTAGGATTACAAATGATTTCCTTTCACTAAAAGCCCTGCAGGGACGGAGTGCATCCTTTGGAAATGGTAAGAAAGGATACATTCTGGGAGTTGGACATATCGGGAAGTCTCTTTCTCACTCTATTAAATATGTGTACTAAGTGAACGGGTTGAAGTACATCTTGCTGAGTGTTTCCCAAATATGTGACAAGGGAAACAAAGTGGAATTTGCATTCGAGATATGTACAGTCACAAATCTTATGACGGGTGAAGTGGTATTAGTGGCCAAAAGATACAAAAATATCTACGCTGCTAACTTTGAGTCCTTGCAAAATGGGGATCTCAGCTGTCTGAGTGCTGTTGATGATAATGTTGAGCTATGGCACAGAAGGTTGATTCATGAAAGTTTCACATTACTGAATAAACTGGTCAAGAAGGACATGGTTCGTGGTCTACCCAAGTCAAGCTTCAAGGATCACAGGGTATGTGATACATGTGTAAAAGGAAAGCAAGTCAGATTTTCTTTCAAGCCCAAAAAGAATGTTAATACCTCAAGGACACATGATCTCCTCACATAGATCTATATAGACCTATAAGGGTGCCAAATAGAGAAGGAAATAAGTACATATTTATTATAGTGGACGACTATTCCAGATTCACTTGGACTCTGTTTCTCAAAATCAAGGATGAAACCTTTCAAGTGTTTATGGCATTTATGAAGAAGATCCAGGTGAAGATGGGCCATAATGTAGTATGCATTAGGTCTGACCATGGGACAAAATTTGATAATGCCAAATTTGATGAATTCTATGCTGAAAATGGCATCACTCATAATTTTTAGAACACCTCAACAAAATGATGTTGTGGAGAGGAAGAACATGACTCTTGAAGACACAGCAAGAACAATGTTAATTGACAGTGGCATTGCAAAAGGCTTCTGGGCAGAAGTCGTAAACACTGCATGCTACTTGGTGAACAGGTGCATAATCAGGTCCCTTCTGAACAAAATGCCATATGAACTATTGAACGGAAGGAAGCCCAAGCTGACACATTTAAGAACATTTAGCTACAAATATTTTGTCCTCAACAATGGCAGGGAGTACTTGGAAAATTCGATGCCAAAAGCAATTAGGGAATATTTCTGGGCTATTCATCACAAAGCAAAGCCTACAAAGTATACAACAAAAGAACTCAATGTGTTGAAAAAAGCATACATGTGATCTTCAATGAATCTCATGAACCATGTGGAAAGGATTTGAATGATAAGAATGATCAAGATGGAGAACAGTCAATTATCCCTGGTGAAGTCATTGACATGGCAAATGGAAAGGCTAATATGAGGAGCCACATTGAGGAATCAAATGAGGATGGTGCAACTATATCTCCAATAGATGGAGAGCAACTTGGTCCCTCAATCATAACAATTTAAGCTGAGAACAGAGTTATCGATGTTGTCCAAGGCATCCCACATGCTGAGATAAGGAGAAGCCAAGGTTCACAGTCTGAAATACCTGGATCCTATAACAATGAGACTCGGGCATCTAACTGAAAGCAAAAAAGCTCACACCCTCCTGAAAATATAATCACTCTGCTTGATTCAGGAATTCAAACCAGATCAAAGACAAGAAATTCACTTGCCTTCTTAACCTTTATCTCTCAAATAGAGCCCAAAAATATCAAGTAAGCACTGAAAGATGCATACTGGATTACAGATATGCAAGAAAAGCTCTATCAATTTGAGAGGAATAGTATGTGGCACCAAGTTCCACGACCTGCTGATCGAACTATTTTAGGAACTAGGTGGGTATTCATAAACAAACTTGATGAGGTTGGAAACACAACAAGGAACAAAGCAAGGCTATTAGTTTGAGGATACAATCAAGAACAAGGGATTGACTATGTTGAAACATTTGCTCCGGTTGCTCGAATGGAGTCCATCAGAATTCTCATTGCCTTTGCATCTTATATGGAATTCAAATTGTTCCAAATTGTTGTCAAAAGTGCATTTATATGTGGCTTTATAAAAGAATAAGTCTTCGTCAAGAAACCTCTTGGATTTGAGAATCATGAGCATCCTGAGCACGTATTTAAACTTGACTGGGCTCTGTATGGGCTAAAGCAAACTCCTCGCACGCGGTATGAAAGGTTGTCAAAATTTCTTCTAGAAAAGGGTTTTACAAGAGAGAAAATTGACAACACCCTTTTTTTGAAGAAATGGGGAAGGAACCTGCTCATTGTGCAAATCTATGTTGATGATATTATTTTTCGGGAAACAAACGATTCTCTATGTTAGGAATTTTCAAAAATCATGGGGAGTGAGTTTGAAATGAGCATAATGGGGGAACAGAACTTTTTCTTGGGTTTACAAATGAAGCAAACTCCCTAGGGGACAATTATAAGTCAACAGAAATATGTCAAGGAGCTGCTCAAGAGATTTGACATGGAAGGACGAAAAGTCATTGGTACTCCCATTGCAACAGCCACTCGTTTGGACATGGATGAACCTGGTTCCTCTGTGAATGAGATCATGTATAGTGGTATCATAGGGTTACACCTATTTTTCATAACAAGCAAACCAGATATTGTTTTTAGTGTGGATCTTTGTGCCAGGTTTCAATCTAATCCAAAGGAACCCATCTAAAGATAGCCAAGAAAATCTTGAGATATATCAAATGGGCACATGACCTGGTTCTCTACTATCCCTCAGGAGACAATTTTAATTTAATTCGGTATGCGGATGCTAACTATGCTGGGTATTTTGTGGACAAAAAAATCACTTCTGGCATGGCACATTTTCTGCATTCATGTATGATTTTATGGGACAAGAAAACAAAATTCGGTGGCCCTCTCTACTGCAGAAGTTGAATATGTGGTTGTTGTATCTTGTTGTGCTCAATTATTATGGATTAAACATCAGCTGGAAGATTTTGTTGTTGCCCTTACTATGTGACAATACCAGTGCGCTCAGTATGGCCAAGAATCCAGTTTGACATAAGAGAACAAAGCACATTGACGTGCGACATCACTTCCTCAGAGATAATATTGAAAAAGGTCTTATTAGTATGAAATTTTGCAGCATAGAAGATCAAATTGCAAACATATTCACCACACCACTGAGCAGAGAGCATTTTGAACTAAATCGCTTGTCTCTAGGGTTGATGACATTAAGCTGGGAACCTGGTCCCTCGATGATTGGCTACGAAAGAGATGTACAGGTAAAATAGATAAAAAAATATTTTTTGGCATAGTCTAACTCATCTCTATACCATTACAGGTAGTCATGGATGATGATTACAGAGCAAAGAAGTAGCTAATGCATTGCACGTTGGTTCAAGGATGAGGCTTACATTTGCAAAAACCGTCAGGGAACCTGGTTCCCTCGATACAGGTTAGTAGTTCCTCTGTATTCTCATGCACAATTTTTAAACATCTGAAATGATTTCACGTCATCAGTTATCAATTTCTTTTCTTTCTCGTTGTTTGAACCCAAACGTCTCACCTCTTTATGAAAATGACTCGACTACCCGAATTGCAACCTACTCCTAACCGGTTCCTAACCCCTATTAAATAACCCCTCTCATTCACTTTCACAACTATCCACATCAAAAAATCTAAAATTCCTCTTTTCCCTTCTTCAAACCAAACACCTTCTTCTTCAACTCACTAAACTCCATCATGACTGAAAATCAGTAAGCACAAAGCACTCCAATCATCGTCCCCACTGTGACTTCACCCATTAAAACACCAATGTTAGAGCCAACATTCCCCACTCCGACCAGTCCAAACCCTAAATCAGAGTCACAACCATTTACTTCTCTGACCCAATCAAGTATTGGTTCTCATCGGAGTGGCAAAACTTCAACTCCCAAGAAGTTAGTCGCTATGACCTCTCCTTCTGCCTCGCCTGAATCAATGATCGAATAGGATACTGTAGAGAGAGAAGAAAATCTAGAGGTTATAGTCTGCCTGTGCAAGAAAGATCTGCTCTTAAGGGGGAACAAGTTGTTGGTCATATCTCTATTGAATTGACAATGACGGCCCCTGGCCTTGATTCTACTTGTAATATTCTTCCTACTTCTGAGTTTACCATGGGGGTACAGGAACAAGAAGCCATAGAAAACATGTTGTCTATAGCTACTGACAGAACTATCATTGGGGGTGGTGAAGGTGTTTCTGAGTCTTAGGGGAAGAAAATAGTACACTAGTGGAGAGTAGGGAACTGGTGCCTGTTGAAACATCAGCACCGGACAATGCACTAGGGCACCTACTGAGGGACCTGATCCCTCCACTCAAGAGATCCAACCCATGGTTCCTCTCAATCACCCAAAGTCAGTATTTATCCTTCTCCATCTCCTCACTTTTATATTGAGCCTTTGTCCATATTTGTCCCTGAGATGCGACAAGTGTTTAAGGAGGCAAAGGAGGATACTGAAGAAGAAGATTATGATAACAGTTGCTCTAGCGAGTTTTATCAGTGCTAGGAGTAGAAAGGCATCTCCCCAAGTTTCATCCTCTAAAAGACCTATCACAAGGTTGTAAAAGAAGGAAGAATTTGAATTTGTTTTAAGGAAAAGTAAAAAGGAAAAGAAGAAGAGAAGACTGGGGAAATATGAAAAGGTTATCAATGAAAAGGTAGTGCCTCCTGCACAAGTTGTGAATGTTGATGATGAGGTCAAAGAGGAACCTGGTTCCTTGGTTGGTAAGTCCTAAAGAACCCTTCTGTTCCAAAGAGCAGAAGGTTTGAGGATGAAAAATTTGTTACGAAAGAAAGTGAGATGGGTTTGCACAATGTCGAGGGTGAAAAATCTAGTGAAAATCTGGTAGAAGAGTCTGGTGAGTGAATGGTTGGGAAGTCCACTAACAAGGTGTCATCTGCTGAGAAAGGAAAGAGTGCATGCAAATCAGTGAAAAGGAAGGCTGGTACTAGTGAGGAACCTGGTTCCTCAAAGAAGGTCAAGGTTGATGCAACCTAGAGTCCTATGAAGGAAAAATTGAAAAATAAAAACGTGTTGTGGGGCCGTACATTTGCCTCTAATACTTTGGAAATGGCTGGCATGCGTCATTTCATAGAAATCTATGAATTTCAATAGTAGACACACCTTTTCACAGGTGACAGTCCCAAAGTGTATGAGGAAGAAGTGCGGAGTTTTTAAGCCGATTTCTTTAAAGTTGAAGACGATCATATTTGTATGATGGTGAATGGTGTTTGTGATGTACTCTGCTATACTGGGAACTATTTTGGGTGTGCCTTTTGAGAGTTTGTCTTCTGTTCAGGGAACCTGCTCTTCAAACTTTAGAAATGCTATCTTGAAGGATGCGGTAGTTCAGCACGAGGAATGGGTGCAAAAGAAGGCCGTCCTTCCAGTGTACCAATATTGTTTGAAATGGTGAACAAGGTCTTGCTCCTTCATGCTGAGCGATGGTACATTACATCTCGAGCAGACCTGGTTCTCATGGAAGCATTGGACATTGGACAGCTACACAACTATCAACATGCCTGCCATCATGATAGAACACATGCAGAAGGTAGAAGATTTCAAGAATGGTAATCATGGACTGCCTTACGGGTTCCTCCATACTAAAATGTTTGAGTTCTTCAAAGTCCCTTTGGGACAAGCTAAAGTGGGTAGCTATAAGAAAACCTTCTCCAAGACTACCCTCGAGGAATGTGAATGCATTGAAAAAGTTGGAGGGTTGGGAGCACTTCTATTATCTCCCAGTTGATCAATGCTCAAAACAGTGCTACTGCTGAGATAAGAAAGCTGAAGGCAAGGAATGCCATTCTTTAGGGTCAGCTAAGTCAACTTCAGGAGGCACCTGGTTCTAGTAGCTCTCAACGCACAGAGATTGCCCGTCTGACCAAGGAAAATACCGACCTCGGGAAACAGGTTAAGGAGTTGAAGGAGAGACTCCTCAAAGATCAGGTGCCAACTAATACTTAAATGGACATACTTCTTCGCACTCTTGCCTCTTCATGTGGGCCTTCCCCTTCTACTGCTCCCTAAACAGTGTCATTCCCAAGTGTCAAGTCCTTAGTGTCCATCTTTTGTTTTTGTTTTGATAATGTTTAAGACTGGTACCTTTGTTTTTGCTATTTTTATTTTGTATATGTGTTTGGAAACAATGGAACTGCTCCCTCTTAATGGTCCAAAATTAATGAAAGTCTCTTCCTTTTGCTATTTATGCCTTATTCTCTTGCATTGTTTTAGTCATGATTGTGTGCACACATGTGGCATGAGTTAACTAAAGCTAGACTTCTTTTTGTTTAAGGCCTGCTATTGATCTTTTTATGATGCCAAAAGAGGGAAAAATAATTAAGGGAGAACAGGATGGGGAACAGATTCAGGGGGAATACAGGAAATGCGAATGTCATTCCGGTTCTTAGGGGAAACTTGAATTGTATGTTTGACAAAATCAAAAAGGAAAAAATTGATAGGTTATATGTGTATCCCTGTTATGTTTTGATGATCTAACAAACTTACAATTAAGAACCAGATAAGGAACTTGATACAAATCCTCAAGAACTTAAAGATCAATAAGTCTCCAGTTGGAGACACAGTTCAACTCTTTAGAGTTAAAGGAACAGCAGAGGGAACAGATAGCTACCAGTTCCCGTGGTGACTGTACAAGTCAATTCCCCTTATTGTAAAGTTGTTGCCTGCACATGCAACAGTGCAAAAATAGTACAGCAGTCAAGTTTATAGGGAATTTCCTTTACCTAACTTGCTCTCATCATTCAAGTGATGTCACAAATGAATTATTAACATAAAGCAAAGGTAAAACAATATACTTGCACATTCAAGAATTAATCAAGCATTATCTCAAGTCATCCATCAATCTTGCAAGCGACTCTCAAGGGCATCAAGAACAAAGAACAACCTAACAACGGACCAGTTCCCTATATCGAGTTATTACATGTCCTTTTCTTAAAGTACTCTACTTGTAATTCCTACTTAGCTTAGTTAGAAGCATTGTGTAGGAAATCTTTGTAAATCATAAAACCTTGTGTTTGTGTCTTGGCTAGAGTTAGTCGAGTAGTAAATTCTTTGTAATAGAGTTATTACAAAGTGGCTTGTAATAATGTTGTTACAAGTTAGTGAAGGATTAAGCGATTAATTTCTAGGTTACAATAGTTTGTAATCTAAAGTTTGCTCAACAGTGAAGTTGAAATTCTACAAGGGTAGGTCATGGTATTTGATCCCGTGAGCTGAAGTTTTTCATATAAAACTCAATTGTATAATACTTACTGCAATGTGCATGTGTTCTGTAGGAACTAATAGAAAACCCGGTTCTCTATATAGTTTGGTAGACCCTTAATTTCTATTAAAGAGTTTACCAAGATTTGACTTTTGAGTAAATGACTTCGGGATGGGAATTTAAAGGTTCCAATAGGTTCAGAAGGTGATTTTGACTTGGGCATATGTTCCGGTTTGAGTATCGAATGGTCCGGGAGCAGTTCGACGCTTATTATCGGAAGTTTGCATTTTGAAGGTTTGAAATTTGCTAAATTTGACTTAGAGTATACTTTGGTGTTATCGGACTATGGGTGGTGTTTTGAGACCTTGGATAGGTTCAATTTATTGACCGGAACTTGTGCGTGAAGTTTGGTCATGATCCGGAATGTTAAAGAGTGATTCGAACACTTAAGTTGTGTATTATTTAAGTTTAAGAAAATGAATTGACCACAGTCAAATAATGGACTTAACGAGATTGGATTCATGATTTAAATATTTTAACAGGTTTTTATGATTATTTTGGACTTGTCAACAAGTTTTGGTTAAATTCCGATGAATTTCGGATGGGTTTGGATTGAGTCGCACTCCTCTTGTTTCGGCATTGATTCTTTTGGCATAAAGGGTACCATTTTGAGCAAACTATCTTTGATTTGTGATTGTATGAAACCATTAGATATGTATCGTAATTACAGAGTTATAGCAACAAGAATTATCAAATTTTGAGATCACATGAAAGAGTTATGCCTATTTCTGTATTGGAAAAGATTGCTAATTTCTGGTGCGAACTTTTATTCTTCGCGAACGCAAGGGAGGTCTCATTAGCGCGGAGAAGGAAATTTCGTTTACTTGTTAACGCAAAAAATTACTCTTCGCAAATGCAAAGGTGTCCCCCGGAGGCAATGAATCAAAATCACTTGGGCAGTGTTTTAAACTGAGTATTTAAATATTTGGAGCATATCTTGAGTTCTAGAGCTACTTTTGAGGTGATTTTTACGGCGTTGTTCTCGTCTCAACAAGGGGTTAATATATAACCTTTATTTTGATGTTTTGACGTGATTATTTTCGTTGGTCATTATTTTTTTCTGTGTTTGTATTGTAAAAATTGGGGTTTTGAGCCCCAAAGTTGAGAAATAATAAATCTTAATTTGTGGGTCAATTCATGGACGAAATTGGATAATTTTATGGATATAGACTATGTAAGCTATCAGTAATATTTGTTTTCAATAATTTTCGAAATTCAAGCATGTGGGCCCGATTGTTGACTTTTCGAATGAAGTTGGGAATTGGTATAGATTGTTAGATTACCAGTTTTTGAGTATGTTTTAATTGGTTTGCATGTTTTATGACTAGTTTCGGACCGTTTGGAATTGATTTAAGGAGTTCGAGAGGCATTAGAGCCGGATATAGGGTTCTGAGCAAAGTAAATCTTCTGTCTATCCTTTTCAGGGGAAATTTACCCCGTAGCTGTTATATTTGCTATATGCTACATGTTGTGGGGGATAGACACGTATGAGGTGACGAGTGTCTCTGCATGTGCTAGAATTCCTGATTAAGTGTGGATAGATTTTGACTTACGCCATGCTTTAATTATAATATTTGAATTATTCTTGTTTGTTTATACTTTAATTTACATTTTTGCCTGAGACAAGACTTGCATGAATTACTGGACTTGCGATTTAGATATCTGGCGAGTTACTTGATTAGTAGTAGAGATTATACCTCATTTTACAGATTTCTATCGTGTTATAGATATTTGTCAGAAAGTTTCTTGAATTTCACAACTCACACATATATTCGTGAGTGGGGCCAGTGACCCGTCAAGTTTCACTATTTATATGGGATCGGGATGAACGCCTCAGCAATACTATTATGGATAAAGTCGTACGAACTCAGCAGTATTATGAGATGCATTTATAGTTCGTGTCGGTCGACCCTCGGTAGTGTATACGATTATGGGATCGGGCTAAACGACCTCAGCAGGGATCGAGCCATAGCCACGGTAGGAACTCGTGACTTTATTCTTGTGGTATCGGGCTGCTCACCTCGACATAATCGTGCGTAATACTTGATATGTATTCAATGTACTTGTGAGTTTTTCCTAATTTGAGATGTGGCCGTTTATTCGTTGTAAACCATTATGTATTCCATTTGAGGAAGTACCCGGTATTTGAGGTCTTCGTATTTACTTTTCAGTTGAGGATTGCATTATATACTTATATTTGTTCTCCCTATTTTACCTATCATACCGCATATCTGTTTATTTTTATTACATCTGATTTATTGTACCGCTAGTAAGTGTCTGTGTCGACCACTCGTTACTACTTTTTTGGGGTTAGGCTAGATATTTACTGGGTACGCATTGATTCACATACTCATGCTACACTTCTGCACTAAATGTGCTGGTACTAAGACATGCACATTAGATATATGAATAGGAGACGTTGTACTAGTATCTACAGGCCCTAAATTTTTAACAAGCTCTCCGAGCACGTTAAAAATTCATCCCAGAGTCGCTCTCCCGATCAGAACACTTATAGGAGCTCCTCTGTCAATCACTTTCATTCCTCTCGTTAGACCGTCTATAGCACTCATAGCTACAGGCCTAACTCGATTATTTCCTAATAATTGTTGTAACTCACAAGGTGCGTTGGCGCAGCTGTTGAGGGGACTTTTTTTTGTGAGCTACATTACATGCTACGATCCGCAACACACGGAGTCTCCATCATATCCATTTTGTTGTAGTATTGCATTGTTCTAGTAGATGCTCATGACTTGTGACACCGAATTTTGGGATTTTCTAGTTAATGTTTATGGACTTGCCTAATATTGTAACCTTCTTAATTTATGTTTTATAATATTTTGTATATCCACGATTTTCTAAGCATTAATTTTCTCATTAATAAAAGCCTTGATTTTAATAGTAATAAAATGAATAGTTAAATGGATAGTTCACCGTCGGCTTGTCTAACAGCGACGTTGAGCGCCATCACGGCCTATAGTGGAATTGGGTCGTGACCCACACTCAAATTGATAAATTTAGACAATTGAAAAATAGTGACAAAAATATTAAGCTAATTGATAAGTTAAATAAAAAGTCATATTAGTAAATGTGTAGTACTAAGTACTCTAATTTAATGAAGAAAAAAATAAGAAAAAAATAATTTATTTGATTACCTTATGATGCATATTATTTAATTTTGTATAGATTTTTTATTTTTTACACATTGTATTAAAAAATAAAATATCTAATATGATTTATCGGATCATAATTTTCTAAAATTAATATTCTTTAAAATTATTGCCACATCACACAGGTTCTAATACTAGTATGTCAAATTATACGGATACTGTAAAAAATTGTGCAATATTAGGGTATATAATTTAAAAACCTTTTAAAGTTGTGTTTTAAGTTTTAACCCGAGCAAGTTGAGAGAAATTGCTCGATATCTAGAACCTTTGACCAGTAAATTGACACTTTTAACACCTGCCTTACGACTTTTATGTTATTGGATTAGTTGCACCTAGCGGTGTACATGGACCGGGTTGGTTCGGTTTTTATCAAAACCAAACCAAACCAATTATATCGGTTTGGATTGGTTCGATTTTGTCGGATTTTTCGGGTTTTCGGGTTTCTTGTTACTTACATATGATTTCAATCTTACTTTGTTAAATATTTGATACGTATACATCTATTTAGTAAAAATATAAAAAGTTGACAAATATATTATTAATTAAAATATTCTTATGCGAGAATTCCATTAGTTAACACATAATAATTTTTTTTTTTTGTTGTCTGACAATAAATTTTCGTTGATATACACTTTCAGGTTATTCGAATTTAGTAATTAAACATAAAAATCAATATGATAGCTAAATAATAATAACCACTTCACATTCGAAAAAGATATAAGAATTTAATACAATCTTAACATATGATATGAATATGTAAGAACAAAGAGATAGACGTACTTCAGTAACACTTGATAAGATACTGATCAACCCATTATTTAAGGTCAATAAATATGGAGCACTTCATATTCTATTAAAATTTATATCTAGCAAGAGAATCCCAAATATTTCTAGACATTTTTTAAAGAAAATTTTATATAAAATCTTAAATAATATATATAAAAATTATATACTTATATGTCAGGTTGGTTCGGGTTTTTTTATTCAATACCAAACCAAATCAAACCAAACCGAGTCAGGTTTTTTAATCGGTTTGGTTTGACTTTTCGATTTGGTGCGATTTTTCAGTTCGATTTGTACACCCCTAGACTGCACCAATCATACAATCAAATTAACATGTGGTGGAGAGAACCAGTTTGGACATAAGAAATTTCAATTTTTTCCAAAATTTTTTACTTCTTTTCGTTTTCGTTTTGCCATAAAAATTTCAATTTTCACTTTGGAATTTGAAAAACTCCAAAAAATTATTTTTTAAAATTTTCACTCAGATCATTCACAAAAATTCAAAAACAACCAAAAATTATATTCATGTCCAAACACAACTTTAATTTTTAAATACCATTTTCACTTTTAAAAAAATCACTGTTTTTTCCGTAAATTTACAATTCTTATTTCCAAACTGGTTCTAAGTATGACTACCAAAATACGTAAAGCCATTTAACCAAATACAATCATGTGGTTTCAAAGAAATTTAAAATCTGATTTCCTCCACAGATTCTTCAGTCGAATGACGGAAGTTTCCAACGTTCATACTCTTTTTGTTATTCTCTTACCCCCGGGATATGATGCCTTATAACTTCAGAATTACAAGTTATTTTGTTGTACTTTGGACCTTTCCCAAAATTTTGGGGAAAAAAAAAAGGTACCCACGAATAGAGAGAATAAATATTATATTAGCAACAGCTCAACCACAGTTTTTCAATGGTTGTAGTTGAACTGCCTTTGATTTTACATGCAATTTCCATTTCTGATTTTTTTGTTTCTCCTCCTACAGTAGTTGCCGGCAACTATAACTTTTACAGGATGGAGCAGAAAAAATTCACCCTGCTTTACCAATAGTGAAACGAACTCTAGTTTGTATCAGCTTTGCTGTCAAGAAAAGCTTGTATTGATGGGTCCCTCCCAAGAAATTCAGATAACATTTCAATGGGGTCTTTTCCTCCTCCTGGGGCCAATACCTACCACAAAGTGAAAATGAAATAAATTTTAAAGTGCTAAGAAAGGAGAGCTTTCTCATGTCATTACTTTAGAAAATGAGCAATTCAGCAGGGAACTTAGGATGTGATCCTCCCTGATAGTTTCTGGAAACTGCATTCACTTTCTGAAAAAACATGAAGACTTCCTCAAACTGAATCGGCGATCATGAAACTAAAAGACCTATAAAAATTGTTTTTAAGTAAAAACTCAATACTCGTAGCCAGAAAGGCCCTAATCTTGTGAGGGGCAGGGGCAGGGGCAGGGGCAGGGGTTTATACTTCAGCCGTAATTGGAGTAATTGCATGCAGACAGGTTCTTTAGTGTGCAGTGAAATTTTAAGTTTCAAATTTACTGACAATTGGGGAGGGGCGTCAAATTGATAGAAACATAGCTGAATATGGATAGAGACAGCAGTCCTAGTGGATAAGAGGAATTCATTCGGTTAGATGTGGAATTTGGAAATTGTAGTAACATAGGAGGATATGTCAGATGCTGCAATAGTTGCAAATCTAGACTACCATTAACTTATGCCTCAGGGTTTTTTTGTTATCAGTTATCCCCAAGGACTCCTGCCTCAGATAACCACACAAAGCAAAGGCAAAATTACATCTCCAATTGCAAAAGCTAGTTCTGGTCTTTAAACATGCAAGAGAAAGAACGATCTATCCATGTTAAGTTATTCGCTGGGATCACTTGATACTAATCACTTAGGTTTTATGGAAAACTAACCCATCCTTGCAGAATCAGACATCATATGTGCTTAAGTATTGTCGATCTAAACATAAAATTCGAGTGTGGCAAATGGAAAGTACAATCTCAGGGATGTACTTGGTACCTTATTCCTAAATTGCAAGCCTGCTTGCAGGTTGAAAATATCATCATGAAACTTCAACGCAAATATATCAGCAGCAAAGACCTAGGAAGAATTAATAAATTTATCAAAACCATATTACCAAATAGAATATGACCACTCCAAACTCTACAGGAATTCTGCAATACTTATGGCAAAGGCATGAGGTAGCTGATGATGCATTTAGCAAAAATAATAAAATACACCCTTCGCTTCATTTTACATGGCGATGTTTGGCAGGGCATGGAGTTTAAGAAAGAAAGATTTCTAGCACATACCCAAAATTGCTCTTAAAACATGTAATCTTAAACATGCCATGACATTTCTATGGCTAAAAGAGCAATGCTATTAAGAGTAAAATAAAAAGTTCAAAGTTAAAGACTTCCCAAAGAAAGAGTGCTATATATAATGAAATAGAGGTAGTAAATGGAGGAAAAAGAAAGCAAGTAACAAAATCTATTAGGCTTTTATGGGCACATCCATGAATGACAAACTTGTCAAGTAAACAGATAAGAACGAGGATGAGCACAACCTCACTCCAGATGTGACTGTAGCAAGTGGCCTCATAGCCAATAGCAGTTCGTGGAAAACATGAAGCTGGGTTTATTCCTTCTAAAAGCGGTAAGCCTACCATAACCTGGAAAACGGAGAAGAGCTTACGACACAAAATATATTAGGGTTCCTTCCAATAAACAACAGTGACAACATACCTTCGGATAAAGATGCTTGAACAGCCCACTAATGTCAACATTCTCAGTAGAATGAATAATTTGATCAAATAGACCTGAAAAGATGAATGTGAACTCTATAAAGTGACCCTCTTTAAGTGACACAGTCTAAGAGGTTTGTGCTTCCTTCTGGTGCATTGACCAACCTTCAACTGTCCAAAATATTTGTTTCCTACATTTTGTCCCCAACTAATTTATTTTAAGCAGGATAACAGTCACTGGCTTCATTCTGAGTGGTAAGTGCAGCCCCCTCCCCCACCTC
>MU715656.1:9205-24035 GCA_026770625.1 Nicotiana glauca | reverse complement strand
CCTCCACCCCCACCCCCCACACCCCACACCCAAATGGAAAATAAAATAAAAGGACATCTGCAGCAAAAACTTGAAACCCAAGATCTATTTGATGGTATATATGATAGCATTCTAAAAATTCATGAGTCCTACCAAACCTTTAACTCAGAGGCCGCTATTGCATATCTTATGCATATGTGAATTAAATATGCAATAGTTTTTTCAGAGCAAAAGGTAAATTATAATTTTCAATAATATAGCACTAGGGCATTGCATTTTTCACACAAGGTGCAGATTACAAAATATCCCTTTAGCTAAGAGGGGAAACTGATTAAGCCCATAAACCAAATACTATTACACCAGAGAAAAATGCAAACATGAGGCATTCAGCTGATGAACTGTTGTTCGACAGTCTTCAAAGCACCTGCCATTCAAACCCAAACGAAGCACAGAGGAACGGTTTCCCGAATGTCTCTACCTTCCGTTTACCTTCTTTTTATTTTCATCTTCAGCGCCAAAAGCACTGGATATGGTCATATCATTGTCATCTATTTCATTCACATATATTTAGGAACATATGCCACATTTCAGTTGCAGCTTTCCAGTACTGGAACAGGTGATTAACACTTCTCTACTCTTTTCACACATAAAAAATATCTGTTGCACAATATTATTTCTCCTTTCATCAGATTATCTTGGGTTAGGCAAGCTTCATTTGGAGAGACTTATCCAAAAGAGGAAACCCTTGGAGGGGCCAGCACCTTGTATGCAGATTTAAGTAAATTTGTTGTTTTTGGTTTAAGATCATCTAAATTAATCATTTTCTCACACCTCCCAAGCCCTCTCACACAATATATCCAATAAATGCAGCAAGCCATGCATCCAAGTATCCAACTATCCTATAAATTTTTCCTCAGATTAATGCTCCAATTATTACAGTCCTGCAATGAGCAATTGTAGCATCTGGATTTACAGCTAAATTGAGCTATCAGGGTTAGTCTCCTTCAAGAGTTTATTTCTAAGATAACAACCTTTCCAAAATCTTTTTCGACCATCTCCTACTTTTAAGTAGGTGTATATTTGGAATGCTGACCAAAAACTTCTATGTATGTCCTCAGACCATATCCATGAGAGGGTTTGAGTTTGTCTTGTTGCACCAAGAGTGTTGTTTCCCATTTTTAGCACTTAAACCCTTCTCCCAAGGTAAATCTTCGTCTTGACTATATCACAAAAACTATTTAAATAGCTCGTACGCTGTAATCTTAAGTTCCTCACACCAAGTCCATCCTTAGTTTAGACCTCTTTCACCTTCTCCTATTTGACCAATATCATTTTATCACCCCTTTTCCTCACAGGAAGCCTTTTCGTAGTCTATTCAGTTGGTTCTCCACTTTAGCAGGTAAAGGAAACAAAGACATGGTATACATGGAAAGATTATCGAAAAAACTATTTGCTAAAGTCGCTCTCTCACTTAGACAGATACCACATCTTCCAACTTGATAGTCTATCTGCAGAAGGAATTGGTGAAATCAGTAAAGATGCATAGAAGGAAAGAAAGCGGCAAAAACAGGAAAAAGAAACGAAAGTGGAGTTAGGGCTTTTGGTGCAATGAAAGGTATTGTTGGAATATAAGAAAATGTAAGGGACAACAAAGTAAAATACTTGGTCAATCCAAGGAACTTTTAAGCAGAAAAAATACAAGTTAGGGTGCCAATTAATGATTTTTGGCTTGTTTTAGTTTAAAAGCACTTTTGGTGTTTATCAAACACCAAACATAAGACAAAAAGTGCTTAAAAGCTAGTTTGACCAGCCTTTCAAGGGGGTTTGGATAAACTTAGAAGCTGGTTTTAAGCACCTTTTGGCTTATTTTAACTCTACTCTCATTTCCTTCCCTTCTTTTGTGCCTGTAGCTCTGCTTATTTCCATCTTTGCCTTTCCATATCCACCGGGTTCACTGCTGTCATTGTATCTCGTCACTGTCCTCCCGTTCCTTTGCTGCCATATTTGACAATTCATTTGGATTTATTAGTTTCCTTACAAAAACATTTCCGAAACCCAGTAACTTTTATAGGATCCTTGTGAAATCCAACTAAAAACCCCAGAAGCAGAGTGGTGGTAATTTTATATCTTTTGCGCGCATTTGGAGGCAGGGGAGCAGGGAAGGATACCAGCAAAATAGTTCCTTCAACACCAATTTTCTTTTGGCGTGAAGGGACAGTTGGGGAGGTAGGAAAGCCCAAAGTAGCTACGGAAATTACCTTTTTGGACCTCCAGTGACTGATAAACTATGTTTTGATATCAGGATATTTTACTGAGAAAATTTATCTTCAATTAATTGTAATGTGCATTTTAAGTCCCTCCTGAACTAGACTCCGACCAATTTCATGGTTTACTCTTAAAACATGTGAATATTAGTCTTACATTATGTACTATGCCAAGTGGAGGCTATTTTAGTGCTTATGTTCCACACAGAAAGGTGACAGTTGCAAACAAACTATATCCCCCTAAATTTGCAGTAAATAAATATCAATATAACCTCCATGTAGCATAGTAAATGTAGGCATGTGGTTCAGTAGTTAATATTCTATTGAATTTGCGGGATACCATCAATCAAGAGAACAAAGTGGATATTTCAATTAATTGGAAGTTAAATATTGCTTAGTTAGATATCACGAGAACCAACAACAAAATCTGAATGAAGGAACCAAAAGTGCAAATTTCCCACGGAGGAAAGTGATGTTTGATCAAAAGATAAAGGCAGAAGTCCTTAAGCCAGGACTGAATGTGAAATAGGTGAGCTAAGATGACCTTACTTCTCTCGGATCATGCATTCATAAATTATCTCAAAATTAGGGGGGCCAATTTGAGCCAAAACCCATTTGAACCGCCAAACCGGCCCAATATAGGGCTGGTCATTGACCCACCCATTTGCTGAACTCAGCCAATCTTGACCCAACCCATTTCAGTTCATCTAAAGTTGAGTTGATTGTTAGCCCAAGTTGATCCATGAGTAACTTTGCTAAAATATATTAAAAATAACTTGTTTATTTTTTGTTTGATATGTTATATATGACCATAATAAAAGGAAAAAAAAAGTCTTATTTGATAATTAAAAAATTCATAAGAACACAACAACATAATTAAAGCTTGGTAAGAATTGAGCGGGTTGGGCTATGACCCAAATTTTAGCCCAACTTGACCTAGCCCATCTCAGCCCAAGTCACTTTTGGGTGGGTCAATAAACCGCCCATATTGACGCAGCCCATATTGACGCAGCCCATTTTAACCCGTCCAAAATTAGCCCAACTCGCCCATTTGACACCCCTAGTCAAAAGCAAAGAAATGTTTAGAAAAGACTGCAGATTAGACTAGACCTGTCAAATGGGCCGGGTCGACCCACGAACCGCCCCACATAACCCATTAAAATTGACCCTTTAATCGGCCCGTGACTCACAGAACCCTAACCGGACCAACCCATTAATTTAAGGGGCCTGGGTCGGGCTACAATATTTTGACCCACTGAACCGGACCGGACCCGAACCGGTAACTGACCCACGGGTCAACCGGCCCGGACCACCCTTATGAATGTGGCAGTAGAGCGGGTAATTAACTAATTGGACGTAGACCAGTTCAGTAAGATTTATTTTAATAGAATATTACATATAGTTTTTAATTGACTAAAGTATGGTTTTTCTTTCATTTTTATTTTAATTGGCTTCAAGAACATGTAGCAATTTCAAGTTCGTATATATGTATAAAAGTTTGAAATTTTTATCATTTATTAGTTTTTTATTTTTTTTAATTAAATTAGATTTGGCCCATTAGGGCCCGGGTTAAGGGGTTACGGGTTACGGGTTACGGGTCGGGTCAACATATTTTGATTAATGGGTCTAATCCGGACCGGCCCCTATAAGAAAGTGAACCGGCCCGGACCGGTTAAGGACCCACGGGCCAAGAGTCAACGGGTTCGGGTTCGGGTTCGGGTTCGGGTTCGGGTTCGGGTTCGGGTTCGGGTCTACCCATTTAACAGGTCTAGATTAGACCTAGTGAAGTGCTGATAGAAGATCTGATAGCACAAGGTAATGGGACCAGGGACAGAAGCAGGACAAATCCAGAATGTTGAGCAAGTAGAGATGGCATACAGGTATTTGTGATTCTTTTTATCAAATGACGTATAGTTATTTGTGATTATTCTAACATGTTACATTGCACATTCTAAGGCTATATCATAGAAATATGTGGGAAAGGAGTAAGCATATCATTGAAATAGTGGCAATTTAATAAGGTATGCATGACTAGGAAAACGCAAGTTGCTAAAAGATTGCAGCAGAAAGTGTATCTGACAGAATTCTTATATTTACTAAAAAATCAATTAATGCATGCTTGTTCAGACTACCAATTTTAGTATCTAAAAGGACCCAAAAGAACAGAATAGGTTATCCCTTCATGGATTAGAAAAAGAACCAGTAAATTGCTAAGTTTTAAACAAGCTAATAGAAAGACTTACAATAAAAGATCTCCTGTTTTAATTTCAGTGCTGAGAAGGAGCATCGCCATTTCTTAAGCGATTTACAAAGTTCATCTTTGATGGGCTTTGTGATATCCTACAAAAGGTAAGTGACGCCGATAGAGTATAAATATTATCAAACTATCTAAAAAAGAACGAATTACCAAGTTTGTTGGCAATAACATCAGGTCAAGCATAGTTTCTGATTTGAAGCCAATGTATCAAACTTGAAATCTATTGGTTAAACTAGCATGAAGGTTAACATAAGCAAGTAAAAAAGCAAATGCATTCCTTCAAAGTAATCGTTTTTCTTCCCCTTTTTTTTTTTTTTGGAATGGTAAATGCTACTCAAAGAACATTTCTTGCGACAGAGAGAACAGATGGAAGAGCAAGGAAAAGCAGAATAGTAGCAAGTCTGAATATCTGACATATTTTAAGTCTCATCTTACTGGAAGCATAGAGAATGGATAGAAAGTACAGTGAAAGTACGGATCACCTGATGAAAACCAGAGATCAGTCTCAAAGAGAGGCTTTCATAGCACCTGGCACGAATAATTCAAACTTATAATACCATAAGCTAACGATACAGGGATCAATTTAAAGGGCAAAGTGTTAAATACACACCAATTCTCCATCAAAAGGGCGGGAATCTCCACAAAATCAGGATCCAGGCGCAGCCCCGAGAATTTGGCAAATGATGCACAGTTGCAAATGTGATGTATCTGAAGCAAATACATGAGCAAGAACACGCTTAGCTGTTCCAAAACTTAACCTGGTGTGTGGATGAGATTTTACATACAGAAGTACATAAGGTAAACTTTATCAATATGGGTACCACAGCTGAATGATAAGCATCTACAAAGTGGTTGCCCATCATATTTTAGCCAAATAGCAGGAATAAATATAGACATGAATTGATCCTCGAGTTAGGTCTCCTTTCGACCATAAACAAAGCGACTCTACTTTTCAATTTAGTAATCGAGAAATTCCGAAAGGGCAAACTAGCGCACTGTTAGAACTCAGTGGATAATGAGCTCGTCCCTATACCCTTCTCTGCTAAAATACCACACTTTTGTCTCTGACAGGTTTCGAACACGTGATGTGCAAAGTGACATTACTTGTATCATATTTTTATTCATGAAAAGAGCATTTTGATTTTAATCTTTAATTCAATGGTAGAAGTTAAATTCTCTATTCATGAATATGAAAGGAATTTATATCGTTACAAGAAATCAAAACAAATGAAAGAGAGTATTACAAGATTTGCTACATGTATTAATCTAGTAAATGTATTTAGACTATATTTACAGCTAATATTCAATAATACTCCCCCTCGAGTTGGAGCGTAGATGTTGACCACGCCCAACTTGCTCCAAAGATAATTAACTCGAGTTCTATTCAGCGCTTTGTGAATAAAATCAGCTAGTTGCTCTCCGGTCTTTACATAACTAGTGGAAATCAGGTTCTCCCGAATCTTCTCACGAATAAAGTGACAATCAACCTCGATATGTTTGATGCTTTCATTGATATACTGGATCGAGGCGATATGGAGAGCGACTTGATTATCACACAAGAATTTTGCTAGTATAGGGCACTTCAACTCAATTTCTATCAAAAGGTTATGTATTCACATAAGCTCACTCGTGGTCTGTGCCATAACTCTGTACTCGGATTCTGTACTTGACCGAGATACAACATTTTGTTTCTTACTCCTACATAATATAAAATTTCCACCAACAAAGACATAATAACTGATAGTCCAAGTTGCTCCGACACGGCAATTTAGGTGTCGCACCTGTGTTGACACGACACTAGCATGGATGTGGGCATGGGATCCATACCGGAATTGGTCAAATAATTTTAGATATTTTGACCACAACGATGGAAAAATTCGAGATGAAATACAATTTGATTCGGAAATCAGAACCGAAACTAGGGTAAATTTGAAGAAATTAGCATATCTTATCTAGGAAATCAATCTTTTTCTTATCTACAACTTGAGAATAAAAAATAAATCCACACTTTGTAAGTATTCCAAAAAAATTCTCATAATTTAGAGATACTTCTATATTTTTATTTTTTTTGAATCATTTTTAGTCAGATCCTCGCACACGTATCCGTACTAGGATCTGTATCCCTAATCTTAGAATTTACATCTTGAAGGATCCGACCTCTAGATCTGTACCCGTATCAGAGACCTGCACCCGTATCCGAGCAACTTAGCCGGTAGTAAACCTTCTATCAATTTTAGATCAAGCCCAATCAACATTTGCAAAAAAACCGACCCGAGTATGTTCATGGTTGCTATATAATATGCCAAGCCCAGGAGCTCCGTTTAAGTATCATAAGATCTGTTCTAAACTTGCCAATGATTGACCGTAGGCGAAGCCATGAATTGGCTAACAACACTTATTGCAAAGGCAATATCTAGACGAGTTACCGTGAGATAACTTAATCTCCCAACCAACCTCCTGTATCTTTCTGGATTGGTGAAGGGATAGCCGTCATCTTTTGTAAGATGCACATTTGGAACCATTGGAGTACTACGAAGCTTGGCCGCCAACTTTCCAGTTTTCGCAAGTCTAGGTTATATTTTCTCTAAGACATGAAAATCCCTTTCTTTGTTTTAGTTACTTCAACTCCCAAGAAGTATTTCAATTGCCACAAGTCTTTTGTATGAAACCTAGTATGTTAGAATAATTTGACAGAAGAGATTCTTGCAAAATCACTTACTGTGATGACAAAGTCATTAACATATACAACGAGAAGGATAATGTCAACTACTGGCTTACATGTAGAAGACCGATCACATTTGCTATTTGTAAGTCCAAATTCTTGAACTACCTTGCCAAATTTTTCAAAACAACCATGAGGACTCTGCTTCAGACCATACAAGGATTTCTTCAAGTGACAGACTTTCCCATACCCCCCCTCCCCTGAGCAACAAAACCAGATGATTGCTCTGTGTACTCTTCCTCTTGAAGATCACCATAAAGAAATGCATTTTTAATATCCAACTGATGTAAAGGCCAATGCTCGGAGGCAGCTAAAGAAACAAACAATCGAACATAAGTGAGCATGGCCACCGAAGAAAAGGTATCTGAATAATCTACTCCATAAGTTTGAGCATACTCTTTAACCACGCCTTAAGCCCAGCCACAGAACCATCTGGATTTATCTTGAATGCAAAGATACATTTGCATCCCACTGCCTTCTTCCCCTTTGGTAAGTCCACCAAATCCCAAGTGTGATTTTCATTTAGCGCATGGATCTCCTCAAGCATAGCATTGCATTATACCACCAGGTTGATTCGAAGCCTCCTTAACTGTCTTTGGCACAGAGATAGAGTCTATAGAGGTAATCAAAGAGCTAGATGCAAGAGATAAATGGTGATAGGAGATAAAATTAGCAATGCAATAAGATGGTCATCCTTTTCAATGATACGTAAATAGACGCTAATTTTCCCACTCCAATGTAAATAATTAGACCCATTTAATTTTTACTCTATAATTTTGGATAATGTTGGAACTATTCTAGTCACGGAAGCTTTATAATCAAACGTTTTAACTGATGTTTAGTCATGAAACTGATGAATAAAGGTAAAAAAATGAACAATCTGACACCCAAAATTGGTTGAAAAGAGCAAGATGTGAATGATACCGAATAAACAGCATGCACACAAAACAACAACAATCTGACACCCAAACAAAATCTGATAGTCATAGAAGCACAAAACAAATTACCAGATTGACTGTCTTTTTTTTTTTTTGAAAAGGTAACATATTTGTATTAAGTATAAAATTGGTTATACAAAATCAGTGTAACCATCCAGTAAGTACAATGAAAGTACCAGAATGGAGAACTACATCAGCAAGACTCACAATTGGTCTAAACCATCAAAAATACATTCTCTCTTCTAGATACTCATGTTTACACCAAAAATAAAAAAGCATTAAACAGCTCATCTTCAACTTTTGTATTGAACTATGGTTGTCCTCGAAACATCTTTAATTCCTTTCTTTCCATATTGTCCGCCATATGCAAGCCGGGACAATCTTTCATCTCTCCTTCTGACTAGACTGATCCCTATCTCTTTTCCAACTAGTTAGAACTTCTTTGATTCTCCCTGGCATAACCCACTGGATCCCACTCAGGTTGATGAATATCTTTCATAATTGATCCGTAACTCTGCAGCGTAAAAAGAGATGGTTGACCGTCTCCTCCTGAGCTTCACATAAGTGAGCTTTGCATAATGACAGCTGGATCCCAGTTGATATACTCTCTTGAGTAGATTATCTTGTGTCAGAACTGCTTCTCTTGTTAATAGCCAAGTGAAACATGCCACTTTGTATGGAATTTTTACTTTCCAGATCATCTTCCACGGCCAACATCCAATTTGATTATTAGATTGGTTAAACTCTTTATAAGCAGATTTGACAGAAAACTTGTCATCTTTCCACCCTTGCCAGAACACCTTATCCTCAGAGCTGAAAGTCCCTTTGAATTGTTCTAAGATGCTATAAAGATCTGTCAGCCTTTGTATTTCCCAGTCGTTTAGGAGTCTTCTAAACGTAAGATTCCACCCTTGACCTGTCCAAAGTTCTCCAATAAGTGAGCCTTGCTGTTGGTTCAGATTGTAAATGTCGGGAAATAGCTGCTTCAAGGTTCTCTGCCCAAGCCATTTGTCTTCCCAAAAAGAAATTTTCATACCATTGCGCACTTTGAAGCTGGACCTATTGCTGAATTTTAGCCATAGATTCCTAATGGACCTCCACAGGCTAACCCCATAAGGGCTATTCGCAGATTTGATTGTCCAGCTGCCTTCCTTCCCATACCTTACCTCAATTACATTTTTCCACAAGGAATGTTCTGTTGTGGCAAACCTCCATAGCCACTTCATCATCAGACCTTGGTTTTGTTTTTTCAGATTCCTAACCCTCATCCCTCCTTCCTTCTTGCTTATTGTAAGGACATCCCATCTAACCAGATGGATTTTGCTCTTCTCACTGGCACCTTGCCATATGAAGTTTCTTCTCAGGGCATCAAGTCTTTTTCTTACACTTCCAGGCATAGGAAATTGTGACATCATATAAGTTGGCATAGCATCCAATAATTAACTAGTGTAAGTCTTCCTCCCAGGGATAAATATTGACTCTTCCAGCTAATTAATTTCTTTTCACACTTCTCAACTACATCATTCCAGATCCCTTTAGATTTGCTTTTTGCTCCAAGAGGCATTCCAAGATAGACCGTTGGCAAGGTTCCTACTCTTCCTCCCAGAAGATTCACCAAGCTATTGTCTTAGAAGTATAGGGAAAAATAAAGCCAACCTGGATACCATGTAATTCAATGGTAGAAGTTGATTTCTCTATTCATAAATATGAAAGGAATTTATACAGTTACAAGAAATCTATCTAAGGAAAGAAATCAAAACAAATAAAAAAGAATATTACAGGATCTGTTAAATGTATCTAGAATGATCTAGTAAATGTATTTAGACTATATTTATCGCTAATATTCTATAACATAATCTTTTTGGTCCTTGAACTTCAACTATGTATTGGCAACTAGAATTCTTCGTGCCAGAAGGTGAATGTCATTTGATGTAGTGATGCCATTACACAAGGGCAAAAGGTAATCAACCCATATGATGGGGTCTGCATCTTGTCCCTTACTTGACTTGTCTTAGCTGAGAGAACTAGAAAGAGAACAAGAATTCTTTTTACCTTGATAAAGGTGGTGTGTGGTCCAACTTATGCACACCATCTACGAGGTACTCACTATCTCCAACCACCACAAGTATCGGTAACTCCGTTCACAAAGACTTAATGGAGAGAATAGCATTTTTGCCTCTGCTAGGTTTTGTACAATTAAATATTGCAACAATTCATACTATGTAAATATAGAAGGATACCCAAATCATGTAATTAGGTAATTAGGAGATTTTGTAGGAATTTCCTTATTTGTATTTCTTTCAAAGGTTATTAAACCCAACAGCTTGAGCTTTGAGGGAATAATCAAGCAATCTATTCTACGAATTCTTTCTTCTCTTATTGTCTTGACATGGTATAGAGCCAGGCTCTTCACCAATTTATTGCTTACCTAATGTTGGGTCGCCATCTTATATTGTCAACACTCTAGATGTCCAGTCCCAGGCATGTTGGTGGTGAGAGTGCTGAGTCCCATATTGGCTGTGGAAGCAAAATTGAACTCCTTATGTGATCTTGGCAATTCCTATCTCATAAGCTAGCTTTTGGGTTGAGTTAGACCGAAGGTTTGTTTCTTTATCAATAATATGTGAAAAAGTTGTGATCAAAGAAAAAGCTATTTCACTTCCAAAATAGTAATATTATCATATAAAATGGAACAAATGGAATATTCTATATTTTTTTGTTGTTGTACACAAATGAAGTACTATATTACGATAAGAAATAATACAGTATACTATTATCATTTACATTCTTACATGTTCTTACTAAAACAATAGTATCAAAGTTAACATAACAAACCAACACTGAAGAAAAATTGAGACAATTGGGATTATTGGAGGAAGTCTAATATTGGCTATATGCAATAAACTAATTGAATATTTGGTATGGACTTTAAATTATTAACGAATACGAAACCATTAGCACCCAAAGGATAAGCTCTAATCGGGAATTGAAATGAGTTGTGTAGGCTAGAGAATAGGAAGGGGGTTAGGAAAAGGATAAATGGAGGGGGAAAAAAGAACAGAAAAGAGAGAAGTGATTGTTAATGATGTTAGTTGTTGTCTTGTTTTTGGTTCTAGCTTTGCCTTTAAAATAGGTCCTGTTATGCAAGCATGTCATATTGCAGCTCCAAAAGGGACCAGCGTGGCCGTGAGCAAATGCAAATAAAATTTTAAGGACCAAAGACGCAAAATCCAAGGACAGAAGAGTTTTGGGGCTTCTGTGGTTAGCCATTCAATTTCTGTTACAGCTCAAGTCTATGGTACGTACTTTTTCCTTTGGCCCAAGTGACCTCATGGATTGGCCTCTTTGGTTACATCACATTGAGCTAACAAGCAGGCGTACCATGTGTTTGTGATCTGTCTTATATAGCACATCACTTTTGTATCCCTTTCCAGTGCAGGATAGGTGTCATGCATTCCATCTTTATTAGTCTGTTAGCCTGCAGTCTATTGGTCCTTCTCCTTAACACGTCCTTAACACCCTGCTCCTTCATGGGCATCACATGCACCCATCTGAAGAACTCAGCGTCCTTGTAGAGGTTTGTCCCATTATCGTACCCATAGTACATATTGTTCGCATTAACCTAAAAGATGTCACAAATTTGTGTCTTAAGTTACTCCATATCGAGCCGAAAAGCCTGGGTACCATGTGAACTTTTATTTAGCAGAGAAATCTCCGAGGACCAGAGGTGGATGATTGGAAACTCGGTGGATAATAGGTCTGCCCCTCTATCCTTCTCCACTTAAATACCTAAGTTTTGTTGCGGGAGATGTGCGCCTAATTCACACATTGGCGTACCATGAACTTGCGCTTTGTGTTTTATAGCACATCACTTTTCTCTCTCTTTCTAATGTGTGATTTGTCTAAGATGTCAAATGCACCTCTTCTTAGGGAGCTTGCTAACCTGGAATCCTGTCAGTCATTCTCCTTTGACCCGCCCCCATCAGTCCTCCCTTATTCATCGCGTCACAATTTCACACGTGATACTTTTTACTCCACCATACACATATACAATTAAGAATAAGATAAGCATTTCTCTCTGGAAGTCTTCAGTAAGCTTTAACAAGACAATGTCAAAGGTACGGCTCTATAGTTCTCCTTCATTGCAATAAAAACAATAAAGTTTCATGGCATCATACTTCAAATCTTTGGTTGAAGCATGCCTTCATTTTTAACAAGTTCAGATCAGGCGATTAATCACATCTGACAATTTTTTCTTGTTACCACTTTCCGAGCTGCAGACGATCCTTATATGTAACAAAGGCAGCTCAATAATGATTTCAACATGGATTCGACCCGAACTAAACCATTTTTCAAAGGACTGGCAGTCACTTGGATTAATTCCAGTGCACCCCTTGACTAACAAGTTGTGAAGCTGGCAATGGCTCTTAGCCAGTGCCCCACAAGGTTTTTCCTCAAAACTGAAATTATTAGACAACAATAATCGCAAGATTGGCTAAGGAAAAAGGACATACTAGTATTTAATTGGAAGGGAGGTTCCAGGTAACATTGCTCTCCAATTGTATTATAACTTGACAGGAGAGAACTGGAATTCAGACTAGTGTTCTAATTTTTCACTAGGCATGAAAGGAAAGTCACATACCACATGACCAAATTCATGGAAAAGATTCACCACTTCGGCGAATTGCAACAACCCAGGGTGACCATCAACTTTCTTTTCAAATTGAGAAACAAGTAGCGCCACAGGAATCTGGATCCAAGGAAATTTCGTTAGTGAAAATCTAAGAACTAGAATCAGGCAACTGATACATCCAGCAGTTACCTGTCTTGAACCATTATTTAGTAAACCATTCTGAAGAGCTATGACACAGGTGTGCGCATATTTACCGACTCTGTTAAAATTGCAACGAATTTTCAGTATTCTACCATAAAGTTGATAAAGGAAGCACATTGAACTTGAAGAAGAATAATCGAGCTGGGATAACCTGGAGTATAGATCTAGATAAAAATAACCAACAAGTTCTTTAGAACTTAGATCTGAAGCTGAAAATAGCTGCACATCTGGATGCCAAACCTCAGCACCTTCAACTTCCTTGAAATCTAAGCCTAATATTAAATAAATTATTATTATTATTATTAAATTATTGTGCTATGAGTAAGGGAAAGAGGATCAAAGACAGCACCAAACACAATTCGGAGTGATTACCAAATAAGTCTTGGCAAATTTTGAAGATGCCGGACAAAACCAAATTGATAGGGAAGTAATGTTTAATTACTCCAAAATTCATACGGAATTGTTGATCTTTGACTCTTTTGACATAGTATGGAAGATCCTCCATGCCGAAAGGACATTCGCCTTCCTCTTTCTTCTACATTACCAGAACACAAGAATCTTCAAGAGGTGAAGCATATAGGTGAAACAGACAAAACATAAGATAAAGTGTCAACATACAGGAAATTTGAAGTTACCTTTAATGCTTTAACCATCGAAAGTTCCCTGTAGGCTAAATCATTTAAGCTAGCAGAGAGACTCTCCAAGAACTCAAACACCTAATAAGTTTGAAAATCAAGAGAAACAGCAAACCAAAATTCATTTTGCAAACTTGTAATAAACATTCCAAATATATAAAACATAAATTGTTACTCTTTGCATATAGTGGAAATGATAGATATCCAGCACCTCTTAGCATTTTGTGCATGATCCTTCTCTTTTATATAGTAGTGGTCAGAACTATTAAAAGGAAAGAAAGGGTAATGACGGAATAGAGTAAAGAGAGACTTGTATTCCTAGGAGCCAAAGGAGTTGTGTATTCTTCTTGAGGGCAAATTATTCAAGTTCTGTAAAGAATATCAATCATCAATGAATTTTGCACCAACCTTAGAGGAAGACTTTGCCATTCTAACATCAGTGGCATAGTCAGCATAATTTGCAAAGCCAAGCAATCTAGCAAGCTTGTGCCGCAACTGAATCTGAAATTGCACAAGAACGTGATTATTAACTGGAATTTGAATAGGAGCAGAAGACAGCATATTAGTACATTGGTCAGTGAATCTGCATCCATCAGGAACTTAAGCGTACAGTAAGTTCATCATCAGCATTTTCTGTGAAAACAATATTCTCCACAGACAACCAAAACAATCGAAGTAAAAGCTCATAGTACATTCAGTTCTCAATATAATACAACTTCTAAGTCTATCAAGTATCATGTCAACTTGTTTTTCTATGCAAATGCTCAGAAACTGCAAACTTTTGGGCATTCATACCAGCTTTTCAAGGATAGTAACATTGGCTTCACATCTGCGCCCATAGGAAATAGCAACAGCTCTTCTGGTTGATCCCACCTTCAAAGACAAAGAACTTCTAAATCACAAATGTTTAGGATGGTTATCAAGGAAGACAGTCAAAGAACTTTCAGAAGTAACATTTTTGCATAAAATAAGACCCTATTTCAACATGTACATTGAAGAGATAATTACAGACTGAAGCAATAAAAAAATAAATACAGGGTGAGGTATTTCTGTCAGGAACTTGAATTTTGAGCAAGGATTTAACAGCACCGCATAAACCCAGCTTGGCTCAAAATAAGTAAGAGAATTTGCTCCCAAAATGGGTCCAACAACCAGCTTAGGTCCACAAATGGGCTGATCTTTTATTCTTTTGTGGGGGGGG
>MU715651.1:5430-19228 GCA_026770625.1 Nicotiana glauca | reverse complement strand
TAATTTTTCTGTTCTCCTCCTCAAGACCTTTTATTTGGTCGATGTTTGCTTCTGTTTGTTGGTTTAAATGTGTCTATTATAGGATACATATTCGAGTCGATTAATGTCGTCAAATAATTAGTTTCATATACCCCATGTTTTGCCCAAGAACTGTGAACCATTGATTAGTTGTCGATCATTTGTTATTGATTATACGTGTTGTAATTGATTAAACGAATGTCGTCGATTGGATGTATAGGTTGTTTTGTTAGAACAATGGACAGTAATTTTGTTAATGCTGTTTAAATTTGATCCGGATCACTGCTTGAAATTAAAGCTTGAACTGTTTATGGCTAAGCTTAGGAAATGAATTGGTTATAGCTGTTTAACTGTGGTAAATCCAGAACTTAGTTAAGTGGCCTGTTAATTGCACATCAATACACCCTAAAATTATTTGTTTAAAGGGATTAACAGGGAGGTTTTTTTTGTAATCAAATTATACCCTGTATAGACACTAAGTAGTGGGAAATCTGAATCAGTTTAGTTTAACAACTAAAAGCTGTTGTTCACATGAGGCAGCCTAGTGGAACCTGCTGTACAGCAGGGTATCCCATTAGCTTTCTGCACTTCAAACAATTTTAAATTAAAACCCATACTTAGACAAATAAAAGTGGAGAAAACAGAGGGAATAAGATGGGTTTGATCAGCTCTAAAACATTTAAAAATAGGCTGCAGGGGATGGGCTCAGCTTGGCTATATAAGTGAGAGGCCATAGAGATTAAAAGGGGGGATACACAATCGAGGATATAGATTCTAGGATAAGATACATTTCTAAAGGAGAGAGCAGGATTTTTTTTTCGTTTGGGGAGTCTGTTGAGTCCTTTAAAAATCTCTCAAAAGGAGTTCAAGAGTTTCAAACATTGAAAGAGTGAAGAGAGCTTTGAAGTGATTAGCTAAAAGATTTAAAGTCAGTATTAGGCAACTCGAGTCCCTGTACACTCTTACATTGCTCTCAAGATCAGAAACAGTTGAGCTTTTCTCTGTTTCTGTTTTCCTGTTTGAGTGTCTAAGGGCATTTGAAAGTTTCTGTTGAGCTGCTTGGGTTTGTTATTGTTGCTCTCTGGCCTTCTGAAATTGCTGCTTGGTGGATTTAAATTCCTCTGTTTGGTTTAGCCCATTGCTGGGATTGCAATCTACTACTAGGCTGCCCACTATTGTGTCACTAGTGGTTCTTGTTGCTGTTTGTTGGGTAATTGCTGGGTGTTGTTGGGTTATTGTTGTTGTTTTACTGGATTTTGTTGGTAATCGTTGGTTGGCTGCTGGTGTACTACAATTATTTGATGTGTTGTATTACTGCTCGTGTTACTGCTGCTGCTGATCCTCCTTCTTCTTTATTTCCAAATATCAGGTACACAATTGGTACTCCCTGTAAAGCTGAGAATTGAAGCATGAAATACAAATGAGGAGCTGAAGCTCTAGGATTTATTTTTAAATCATATTCCGAATTAAGTTGTATACATACAGTAGTTAATTTCATCTGCTAGAACCATGTAGTCACTTTAGTATGCATAACTGAGTACTGAGCTGCAGTAGTTTAGTGTGTAAACCACATTCCTATGTATGCTAATTAGAAAAGAACTAATGATATAGCATTCACGTCTCACCATCTCTAGTTTGTTTCGTTTATAGCCTATTTGAAATGCACATCAATTCTTTGAGTTAAATCGCTTAGTAGTTTGAATTACTTTTAGTTAATAACTTGCGTATATAAATTTGCAAGAACAGGTTCCCTTAGATATCACTTTCATTTTTGCTTCTTAAATGTCGAATGAGTGTAGAAACAAGTAGTAGGCCCAACACCGGAATAGGCATGGCCCAGGTCCAGCTCGATGCCATGGACGCTGGGCCTGGGCCCAAGGATTTTTAAACGGACTGCCCTATTGTATCATTTTCGGATTTAACAAGTTAAGTTCAAACGCCCACTTAGAATAAGTCTGAAGCATGTAAATTAATTAGGACCTTTATCTTCTTTCACTACAGAGACGAACTTAATAGAAAAATGTAGTCATTTTTAGGACATCCTTTAAAACAAATGAGATGAGCCTCGCCAAAGAAAAAAAATGAATAAATCGCGGGGCCCTCAAATTAATGGTTATATAAGATTATTAGACTTCAGTATGAGCCGTTTAGTGAATTGCACGGCCTTTTCCAAAATAATAACGCGTTAGTCGCTTTAGGCACACCTTTAACAATCTACTTTCTTAAACTTGGGTGCACATTTATGTGACCAAAATCCAAATCTCAATGAAGTCGAAATATGTTAAAGGCCACAGGCGTACTGGTACGGTGTGCCCCGAAGTACATTTTCACGACGTTGCAATTCTTATAAAATAATAATAACCAAAAGCGGTTAAAATTTAAAATTTGCACATAAGTTAAAGCCTGTTATAAATTAGATAATAAGTCAAATATGACAGTGGAGCGACCGTGCTAGAACCACGGAACTCGGGAATGCCTAACACCTTCTCCTGGGTTAACAGAATTCCTTATCCGGATTTCTGGTACGCAGATTGTAATATAGAGTCAATTTTTTCCTCGATTCGGGATTCCACCGGTGACTTGGGACACCATAAATCTCCCAAGTCGCAACTCTGAATCTCTTAATAAGTGAACCCCGTTTCGATTGTCCTTTAATTGGAAAAAACTCCCTTTACTATGCCCTTCGCGGGGTGGGGTAGCGCTGAAAGGAGGTGTGACAGCTCTGGCGACTCTGCTGGGGATTATGTTGACCCAGAACCACTGGTTCAGGGTTAGAAATTTGAGCTTAGAATAATTGTTGTATTTGTCTTTGTTTATTATCTGATATTTCTATATGATACATGCTTAATGTGCAAAATGATAATTTTTACCGTTTTAATATTATTTGAACTGTATATATAAACTGTGTCGAAACCCTTTCTCTTCTCACCTCCGGGGATGTGCTTACTGGTTAAGACTCCCTATTCTGTTAGTGTCAATACCTTGAAATAAGAAAGAGGTCGGACAAGTTGCTAAGCCGGGTGGCCTTTTGGTGCCCGGTACGTTGCCCCCTCCTCGACTCGAGTTGTCCGCTCGGGTACACAGCCCAGAACACCTACCTAGGTTTTTGCCTAGTGTAACAAAACTTCATGTCGGATCCCTAGTAGGAACGCTTATTTGCTTCATGTTGCATTTGACTTAGGGGACTCAACACAGGGGTTGGGTCCGTCTAGGACAGGCAACCCGAAATGAAAAGACCATTCTGCTACATCTTGTTTGTCACACGCATCTATTTGCTTCAAACTTGCATGTTGACCGGCTTTTAAATATTGCGGGAAAAAAAGGGTTTGCTTTATTTATAAATAAAAAAGGGTGATTTTATTCAATAAAATGAAAAACATATATATAATAGTTCGTTTTATATGCCAATGAATTGAAAAGAAAAAAAATATATAGTCTTATTTTCAAAAATGGTTCGTTTTGTGATTGAAAAAATAAAAGAAAAGGAAATGTCATTGTTTTCAAAAGTAGTTTGTTTTGCCCGAACTACGCCGGTTTGATTCTCACAGGGCGTGAGATACGTAGGCAACCCTCATCGGGTCCAATCTCTCCTTTGCAAAAATAGCCAAAAGTGCCAAAACTAATTTTTGTCATAAATAAATTGGGTAAGGCCGTTTTCAAAAATAGTCGAGTGTTCCCGAGAGGGACGCCAGAAGGCTGATTTTGCATAAACGGCCACCTTAGGGTCATTTTAAGGATTTTTTGTCAGTTAGCAAACGCGGCCTTAAAATCTTCATCCTGGGAGTGCTGAAAGGCCGCGATCGGAAAACCGGATCTCTTTTGTTTAATTTTGAAAATAGTCAAATCATTGTCAGTCAAAATAAATTTCTTTTCATTTTTAATAAATGTGCAGGATGAGCACAATACAAAATGTACCGTTTTCAATAATGACCAATATCCCTGTCGAGTTGCGATTATGGTGGAATGACTTAGGTAAAGAGGGTCGCAAGGAAGTGAAGAAGTACCTAAAAGGTCTTACATGTTTACTAGACATACAACCTCGGGGAGATATCATCAGAGCGCTGGTCCCCGTTTGGGATCCAGCACATAATGTGTTTCATTTCTCAGACTTCGAGCTTACCCCAACACTGGAAGAAATAGCGGGGAAATGGTGAAGCCCCGCTAAGATTCAAATACTTGGTTGCTCCTAGGGCCGTCAACGTACACCGGTTCTTAGACTCATTAAAAATACCTCGGACGGTCCACAATTCTAATCTTGCAAAAGTTTTCTGCAGCCTGCGCTTCCTGTACGAGAGATATGGCCACATAGGCGGGTTCGACAAATCCGATATCAGGCTGTGCAGTAGGGGTAATCGTCAGAAATGGGATGAACATAGGCGGGTGGCTTTTATGATAGCATTTTTGGGTGTTGTAATATTTCCAGTAAAAGATGGGAATGTTGATATAAGAGTAGCGTGGGTGGTCAGTACTTTGCTCACCCAAGATAAAAGCACTCTAGCACCTATGATTGTGGCGGACATCTTTCGGGCTCTCACTGTTTGCAGAGCCGGGGGGAAAATTTTTGAGGGGTGTAATTTGCTGCTACAAATGTGGATGATTGAACATCTATGTCACCATTCTCCATTCTTAAGTTATGATTTATCTGAGAAGACTTGTACGGAAGAATTCAACACCAGAATAAAAGGGGTTAGCTTACCCGAGGGAGTCGTATCATGGACATCATTATTTCAAACTCTCACTGCCAGCCAAATTCAGTGGACACTAGGTTGGGCGCCCGTTAATGAGATCATATATATGCCAGCGGCCAGGCCCCATTTTCTTCTAATGGGACTTAAAAGCATCCAGCCCTATGCACCGCACCGGGTTTTGAGGCAGCTCGGAAGGTATCAAGTAGTACCGAAAGATGAAGACCTAAGTATCCAAGTAGTCGAGATTAGTGCTGACGGTCAGTTCCCTGAAGAAGAGGTTCGCCAGATCTGGGGCGAGTGTCAACGTTTGACGAAAAACACTTGTGTACCGAACAAAGCAAAAGGGGAAGTCGCTTTTGGCTATCAAGCCTGGTTCAGAGGCGACGCATCATACGGGAGACCGGCTAAAAGGCCCCACCTCAAAGATTTTGCTGAGTCATCGCAGGAATAGTGGGATTGGTTAGCAAAGGAAGAAGGTTATAGAGCAAAAATTGGCAAGATGGAACAACAGGTCAAAGACCTGCAATGAAAAGAGTATACAAGCTGCCGCCGACGGAGACAAAAAGAAATTGGCCCAGGAAAATGAATTCTTAAAAGCTCAAATCCGGCAGATGAGAATGGATGCCGACAGACACCCAAGGAGTCGATCGGATGAAAGATTGATAAAAGGGTTGGAAAATCAAGTCGCTGATGTCCAAAGGGATTTGGAAGAATCTGAAGCCAAGATAGCAAGGATTCGGACCAGATGGAGGAGGGGAGCACACCAACGAGCACTTCATCTGCAAAGAATTGAAAGAGATTATGCGGAAATTATCACTGACCTAAGGGAAGCAAATACCACTCTGAGGGAGCGGGTTTTTAAACAAGCCCGAGACGCCAGGACGGACAGAGATTGTTGCGCCAACTTGATGGCACGGATAGAAAGACAAGTGGATAGGCTCCTGGACCAAGTCACCGGCAACGCTCGGATATTGGGGACAAAGAATCAACAGATAGAACAACTACTCAGAGAAAGGGATAGGGTCAGGGACAGAATCGAAGAGATCGGGCATTACGTCACCATGAAGTGCTTAGCGTGTGAACAAATGCCCCGTACTGCCCTTTTTGCCTCAGTTATGGATTACGTTCACCAAATCATGAAAGAGTTAAGAGGATTGCACAGAGATCTCACACCAAGGTCCGCGGCAAGGCCGAACGATGCCTCGCGGACCCCGAGAAGTTTTAGGGCATTAGGATGATGTTTTGAATGTTGCACTTTTGAAGTTTTGAGAGTTTAGTTTTGTCATGTTATTCAGTTTTTGTATGTTTTAGAGTCAAGTATTTTCTTATCCGAAGCTTATTGTATGCCATGTTTTGTAATCAAAGGAGTTTTGTTATAAAAATCCCAGAGTTTCGTCACAACTTTATCCACCCGAACTACGCTCGGTCTGATTCATGCAGGGACATGATACGTAGGCAATCCACATAAGATTCGACCACTACTAAAAGAAAGAGAAGAGAGTAATAACAAGTAAGGTTTTTTAAAGTCACTTGAAAGAGGCACAGAAAATAAGAAAGCTGGAATGACGCATGTGATAAGAATCAAAGACATGGTAGAAATGGTTAATTGCTTAGGAACATTGCATCTCCAATGTGCGATTGCCAAATCTGTCAAAACTTTAATGCTAACAAGTTTGCTGTTTTCCAAATATCAGACAGTTAGTCGTTAGAGTGTTCTGGCATCACATCATTACCGAACCAGATCTAAAGGACCTATATCACTGAGTATGTCTACTTCAGAACATATCGCCGAGGAAGAGAGGCCAGTGAGCCAGTTGCTGAAAGAGGCAATGGACAAGATAGAAAAGATGGGGTTGGAAATGAATGCGATGCAGTTAGCCTTGGCCAAAGTACAGAAGAGCACTGAACCACCTGTTACTCCTACATTAGGGCATATGCCGGGATACTCTCACCCTGGCCCTTCAACAAACCCACCGAATCATCATTACTATCAGGGGAGAAGCCCCTACGATACCCAAGCTCCACCTCCCAATCAACAGTTTCCACTACCGAGCATTCCTATTTTTATGGGACCCCACCAGCCACGCTGCAAAGATCGACTAGTGAGCCGTTGTTTCAGGCTCATGACACTCAATATTATCCCCCTGAACCTACGTTCAATGCACCAGAACCCTATACCCGTAATCCTCACCTGGAAATCCCGGCAGGGATTGAAAGACCGGCAAAGGTCCCGGAACAAGATGAGGTAATGAGAAAGTTCAAAAGCCTGGAGCAAACCTTCAGGAGCATGCATGGGTTGGGCAATCAGGTCAGTGTGGCTTACAAAGATCTGTGCCCTTTCCCCGATGTCCAGTTACCAACAGGGTTCAAAATGCCCAAGTTTGACTTATATGAGGGGCACGGCGATCCTGTGGCACATTTACGTGGCTTTTGTAGCAAAATGAGAGGGGCGGGTGGAAAAGATGAGCTACTGATAGCGTATTTTGGCCAAAGTTTAAGCGGATCGGCACTTGAATGGTATACTAGACAAGATCCCAGCAGGTGGTACACTTGGGATGATCTAGCGCAAGCTTTCGCAGGTCACTTCCAATACAATCTCGAGATAGTTCCTGATCGTATCACGTTACTGAGGACTGGGAAGAAGCCGGGAGAAAACTTTCGTGAGTTTGGTTTCCACTGGAGGGAACAGGCAGCTAGGGTTGATCCTCCCATGAGAGAGGGAGAAATGGTGGACTACTTCCTACAAACGTTGGACCCAACTTACTTTGATCACTTGGTGACAACGGTTGGTAAATCTTTCAATGAAGTAATAAAGATAGGGGTTATGATAGAGGAGGGACTAAGGTCCGATAAAATCCTGAATTACTCAGCGCTTAAGGCAACAACCCAGGCTATTCAGAGCGGCACATGAGGTGCGCTGGGGAGGAAAAAGAAAGAAGAAGTCGCCACGGTTGAAGCAGGCAGGTGGTCCAGGGCCAACATACCATACTACGATCAACCCGGATCCCATAATCCAAATTATCCATATTCCCCACACAGCCCTCCACAACACTACTATCCACCGCCGGAGCCACATTTTTCCGTGTACCAAGCACAGACCTACACTCAACCCTCGGTGCGCCCGCAATGACGCGCGCCGGCTCTCCAAAACACGTATGAACCTCCACAAAACACCTACCCAATTCCACAGAGCACATACCCACCACCCCAAAATGCCTATCCACCGCCAAGGGCCTACAGGAACCCCCCAGAGGCAGGTTTCTGTGGAAATCAAGCTTCTAGAAATGAAAGGCATCAGAGACAAAGAGCCTTTACTGAATTGGGAGAAACTTATACTGCCTTGTTCCACAAATTAAGGCAGTTAGGTTTGTTGAGTCCTGTCGAGCATAGGATGCCAAATCCCCCGCCCCAGAATGTAGATCAATCGAAAAGCTACGAGTACTGCTCGGGAATGCTAGGGCATGATATTGAGAAATGTTGGAAATTGAAGCATGCAGTACAGGATCTCATTTATGCTAACAAGATCGAGGTCCAGGCGCCGGAGGCACCCAACGTCAATCAGAACCCATTACCAGCCCACCACGAAGCTCATATGATTGAGCTCGTGCGTGAAGGAGGAGAGATAAAGAACATCGCAAACGGTGATGATGATCCGGGCCATCCCGAAAGAAAAGCCGATCAATAAAGAAGCAGGGGTACAGGTGGAGAAGTTAGAGGTTAAACCTGTGGTGATACTGGGGAAAAATCCAGCCATTATTCCAAAGAAACCAGAAGCGACCAGAGTGGTAGTAACGGGAGCATCATCCGTACCCGTATTTGTTGTAAAGGGAGTTTGCCGGGAATCGGTCATCATCAAGCCTGTAGTCCAACTGCCGATGACTAACAGCAAGGTCGTGCCTTGGAAGTATGAGAAGGCGGCAGTAATATACAAAGGCAAGCAGGGGGAAGAGGAGATATGTGAGACTTAGGGGTTAACTCGATCGGGGAGATGCTTTGCTCCCGTCGAGTTAAGAAAGTCTAATCCGGCAGTGGCAAAGAAGCCGGTAACAGAAGAAGAAGCTGAGGAGTTTCTAAAGAAAATGAAGACACAAGACTATTCCATTTTGGAACAATTAAGAAAGACCCCAGCTCAAATTTCGTTGTTGTCTTTGATGATTCATTCCAACGATCATTGCCAGGCGCTGATGAAAATCATGAACGAGGCTCATGTTCCGGATAAAATCTCTGTAAATCACCTAGAGAAGATAATGCACAAAATCTTCGAAGTAAACTGGGTCACCTTCTCTGATAATGAGCTGCCACCAGAGGGTACAAAACACAACAAATCCTTGTATTTGACCGTGAAATGTGAAGACTCGGTGGTCACCCGAGTATTGGTTGATAATGGGTCCAGCGCCAACATATGTACTTTGGCTACTTTGAACAAGCTGAAAATTGATCATGACCGGATTCACAAAAACAGTGTCTATGTCCGAGGTTTCGATGGAGGTGGTACCGACACGGTGGGGGACATCATACTGGAATTGACCATTGGTCCAGTAGAGTTCACCATGGAATTCCAGGTGGTTGATGTGGCAGTATCATATAATCTTCTACTTGGGCGACCTTGGATCCATGCTGCCAAAGAAGTCCCCTCTACATTACACCAGATGGTGAAATTCGAATGGGACAGGCAGGAGATAGTGGTGCACGGGGATGACGGTACAAGCCTTATGGGAGATGATATTGCGCCATACATAGAGACTGATGACGACAAAGGGCCATGGGTGTACCAGGTTTTCGACGGGGTTTCAGTGGATAAAATTTCTGAAGGAGAGAACCTCCCACTCCCCAGGATGGCTTTTGCAACCGTCATGATGGTTTCAGAGATGCTGGGTAATGAGTTCGTGCCAGGAAAAGGTTTGGGGGCCAAGCTTCAGGGTATTGTTCAACCTATATCCTTGCCCAAAAATTTAGAGACCTTTGGACTGGGGTTCAAACCTACTGTGGCAGATGTACAACGAGCCAAGAAAATGAAGAAAAAAGTTTGGGTTCTTCCCAAGCCAGTTCCGCGCCTTTCCAGATCTTTTGTTAAAGCAAGTGCCAAGGGGTCGTCGGTCCCGAAGATTCTCGGACCACTGATTGGGATGGACGGGGATTTGAATCAGAGCTTCGAAAGGATATTCGCTGATGTCCATGTGATAGAAGTTGGAGAGGGCTCCAGTAGAGCAGACATACAGTTCGTGGGGCCTAAGGCCAGTATCAATAACTGGACGATTACTCCTCTTCCTACTCGAAGGGAGTCTTGGTAGTAGGCTCTGGATTTTCTTTCTTGTTTCCTGGATTATTCCAGAGTTGTAATCCAGTTTTGGTTTTATTTGTATTCAGTAAAGTGTGAAACTCTGTTATTCCGCATTTTTAATAAAAACGAAAGTTTCCTTTCCTTTTCCTGTTTTAATTTTTGTTTCTTCTTTTTCTTTCTGAACAGTTCTCTTTCTACTGGTTCTAATGACATGGCATGCGCAACGGATCTTCGACCTAGTCTAAAAAATCAATCTGACTCCGACTTAATTGTACAAGAGGTTGATTACGATAATGAGTCTGAATATGACGAGGATGAAGCCTTCGAGGAAATAAACAGAGAATTGTGCCAGTTCGAAGAGAAACCAAAGCCTAATCTGAATGACACTGAAGCTGTCAATTTAGGGGATGCAGACGATGTCAGGGAAACCAAAATCAGCATCCACATTGAGCCAAGTATTAGGGAGGAATTAATCAAAACCCTCATTGAGTTCAAAGATGTTTTTGCATGGTCATATGATGACATGCCGGGATTAAGCACCGATCTAGTGGTTCACAAATTGCCCACTGACCCGGCATGCCCTCCTGTCAAGCAAAAACTGAGGAAATTTAAGACAGATATGAGTGTGAAGATCAAAGAAGAAGTGACCAAGCAGCTACAGGCAAAAGTTATTCGCGTCACTCGATATCCCGATTGGTTGGCCAATGTGGTACCAGTGCCGAAGAAAGATGGGAAGATCAGGGTATGTGTTGACTACCGCAATCTCAACAAGGCGAGCCCTAAGGATAATTTTCCATTGCCCAACATCCATATCTTGATCGATAATTGCGCCGGGCGCGAGATCGGATCCTTTGTGGACTGCTATGCAGGATATCATCAGATCTTAATGGATGAAGAAGATGCAGAAAAGACGGCTTTCATTACGCCATGGGGAACTTACTGCTACCGGGTAATGCCGTTCGGCTTGAAGAATGCTGGGGCAACGTACATGAGAGCAATGACTACTGTGTTTCATGACATGATACACAAAGAGATTGAAGTGTACGTGGATGATGTGATCATAAAATCCAGGCGTCAAGAAGACCATGTTGCAGACCTAAGGAAGTTCTTCCAAAGACTTCGAAGGTATGATATTAAGCTCAACCCGGCGAAATGTGCCTTTGGGGTTCCATCAGGAAAGTTACTAGGGTTCATCGTCAGCCGGCGAGGTATTGAGTTGGACCCCTCAAAGATCAAATCCATCCAGGATTTGCCGCCGCCGAAGAACAAAACGGAGGTGATGAGTCTGTTGGGAAGATTAAATTATATCAGCAGGTTCATTGCTCAACTTACGGCGACCTGTGAGCCCATATTTCGGCTGTTGAAGAAAGACGCTGCGGTAGAATGGACGACGGAATGTCAGGAGGCATTTGACCAAATCAAGGGGTATTTGTCAAATCCACCCGTGTTGGTTCCACCTGAACCGGGAAGACCATTGATTCTCTATCTGACGGTACTGGAGAATTCGTTTGGTTGCATACTGGGGCAACACGACAGTACAGGGAGGAAGGAGCAAGCCATTTATTATCTCAGCAAGAAATTTACAGTATATGAGGTTAAGTACACTCAACTGGAGAAGACATGATGTGCCCTAACTTGGGTGGCACAAAAGTTGAAACATTATCTGTCATCATATACTACTTATCTCATTTCACGCTTGGATCCATTGAAGTATATCTTCCAAAAGCCTATGCCCACAGGGAGGTTAGCGAAATGGCAGATATTACTCACAGAATTTGACATCGTCTATGTGACGAGGACGGCCATGAAGGCCCAAGCGTTGGCTGATCATTTAGCTGAGAACCCTGTTGATGAAGAGTACGAGCCATTGAGGACGTATTTCCCCGATGAAGAAGTGATGCATATAGACGAGGTAGAATCGACTGAGGAACCAGGATGGAAGCTTTTCTTTGACGGAGCCGCAAATTCAAAGGGAGTTGGAATAGGAGCGGTACTCATTTCAGAAACAGGACATCACTATCCTGTTACGGCGCAACTGCGTTTCTATTGTACCAACAACATGGCTGAATATGAGGCCTGCATTTTGGGGTTACGGTTAGCCACAGACATGGATGTCCAAGACGTCTTGGTCTTAGGGGACTCGGAACTCTTGGTACATCAAATTCAAGGTGAATGGGAAACACGGGATTTGAAGCTCATACCATATCGACAGTGCTTGCACAATTTGAGCAAGCGATTTCGATCGGTGAGGTTCAGACACATTCTAAGAGTTCACAATGAGGTCATCGAGGCGTTGGCCACCTTAGCATCAATGTTGCACCACCCAAATAGGGTTCATGTTGACCCATTGCATATTCAGGTTCATGAGCAACATGCTTATTGTAGCATGATAGAGGAAGAAATGGATGGCGAGCCATGGTTTTATGATGTCAAGGAATACCTCCGAATAGGGATATACCCGGAGCAGGCAACCAGAGATCAAAAGAGATCCATTCGGCGATTGGCAAATGGGTTTTTCCTCAGTAGAGGAGTGCCATATAAAAGAACACCAGATTTGGGATTGTTGAGATGTATAGACGCCAGTCAAGCCATGATAGTAATGACAGAGGTCCATGCCGAAGTTTGTGGGCCACATATGAGCGGATATGTATTGGCAAAGAAAATTCTACGAGCAGGATATTATTGGCTCACTATGGAGAGTGATTGTATCAGCTTCGTACGGAAATGCCATCAGTTTCAGGTGCACGGAGATTTGATTCATTCTCCGCCAACAGAATTGCATACAATGTCAGCACCTTGGCCATTTGTTGCATGGGGCATGGATGTCATTGGACCTATTGAGCCGGCAGCCTCCAACGGTCATAGGTTCATTCTGGTAACCATTGATTATTTCACCAAATGGGTAGAGGCCAATACTTTCAAGTCAGTGACTAAGAAGGCAGTGGTGGATTTTGTCCATTCCCATATCATCTGTAGATTTGGGATCCCGAAGGTAATCATTNGTTTTATTTGTATTCAGTAAAGTGTGAAACTCTATTATTCCGCATTTTAATAAAAACAAAAGTTTCCTTTCCTTTTTCTATTTTAATTTTTGTTTCTTCTTTCTCTTTCTGAACAGTTATTTTTCTACTGGTTCTAATGACATGGCATGCGCAACGGATCTTCGACCCAGTCTAAAAAATCAATCTGACTCCGACTTAATTGTACAAGAGGTTGATTATGATGATGAGTCCGAATATGACGAGGATGAAGCCTTCGAGGAAATAAACAGAGAATTATACCAGTTCGAAGAGAAACCAAAGCCTAATTTGAATGACACTGAAGCTGTCAATTTAGGGGATGCAGACGATGTCAGGGAAACCAAAATCAACATCCATATTGAGCCAATTATTAGGGAGGAATTAATCAAAACCCTCATTGAGTTCAAAGATGTTTTTGCATGGTCATATGATGACATGCCGGGATTAAGCACCAATCTAGTGGTTCAAAAATTGCCCACTGACCCGGCATGCCCTCCTGTCAAGCAAAAACTGAGGAAATTTAAGACAGATATGAGTGTGAAGATCAAAGAAGAAGTGACCAAGCAGCTACATGCAAAAGTTATTCGCGTCACCCGATATCCCGATTGGTTGGCCAATGTGGTACCGGTGCCGAAGAAAGACGGGAAGATCAGGGTATGTGTTGACTACCGCAATCTCAACAAGGCAAGCCCCAAGGATAATTTTCCATTGCCCAACGTCTATATCTTGATCGATAATTGCGCCGGGCGCGAGATCGGATCCTTTGTGGACTGCTATGCAGGATATCATCA
>MU715646.1:88995-121513 GCA_026770625.1 Nicotiana glauca | reverse complement strand
TAGGAGGCCTTGGATAAGGTCAAAATCATTCAGGACAGGCTTCGTTCGGCTCAGTCGCGGCAAAAGAGTTATGCAGGTCATAAGGTTTGGGATGTAGCTTTCATGGTTGGTGAGCGGGTATTGCTCCGAGTGTCGCCTATGAAGGGCGTGATGAGATTTGGGAAGAAGGGCAAGCTTAGCCCTAGGTTCATCGGTCCATTTGAGATTCTCGATCGTGTGGGAGAGGTGGATTATAGACTTGCCTTGCTGCCTAGCTTGTCAGCCGTGCATCCAGTGTTTCATGTGTCCATGCTTCGGAGGTATCATGGCGATCCAGCCCATGTGTTAGATTTCAGCACTGTCCAGTTGGACAAGGATCTGTCATATGAGGAGGAGCCGGTAGCTATTCTAGACCGGTAGGTTAGACAGTTGAGTTCGAAGAGTTTTCCTTCAGTGCGTGTTCAGTGGAGAGGTCAGCTTCCTGAGGCATCGACCTGGGAGTCCGAGTATGATATGCGGAGCCGTTATCCTTATCTTTTTCCCGACTCAGGTACTTATTTCTTTTGTCCGTTTGAGGACGAACGGTTGTTTTAGAGGTGGAGAATGTGACGACCCAAAGGGTCATCACCTGTTTTCTCTCTTTTCCGCGCTTCCGAGGCCTTGAGAGAGGTGGAGAATATGACAATTTCTGGACCCCTCAGCTTTCCCCTTCGCATTCGCGTTCCCCCAATCACGAATGCAGTGCCCTCCCCAGTTGCCCATCGCAAACGCGACCTCTCTCTCGCGAACACGTAGGGAAAATTCTCCCAGTTATATTTTTAAGTTTCCAGAATCAAAACATACGGGTTTCACCCAAAATTCACACGAGCTCTCTTCTTCCCCAAGCTCTAGGAGTCCATCGGAGCCCCCATTCTTCAAGACCACTTAGGTTAGTAAATCCCCATTTATTTCCTTCATTTTTCTTCATTAATTAGTGAATCCCTAAGCTTAATTCCCATTGATTAGGGTTGAAATTGGGGAAAATTGGTAGAGTTAGGGCTTTTTGATTTTCTTTGATTTAGACCTCGTTTTGGGTTCGAATTTGAAAACAAATTGTATATTCGGGCTCATGGGGGAAAAGGGTGATATGGAATTGGTTCGAACCTCGTGTCTTGACCAAGCGGGCCCGGGGTCGATTTTGGAATTTTTGGAAGAAAGGTTAGGAATCTATATTTAGGCATTGGGTTTGATTTTTTTAGCTATTATTGATACTATAAAGTCGTTAATAGATTTAATTGAGTTGGAGACGAATTCGAGAGGGAAAGCGGTCGTTGTGGGTTGATTCTAGCCGTAGGAGTTGAGGTAAGTGTTTGATCTAATTTTGGATTGAAGGAATAGGAGTAGAGTCTTATTTGCTAATTGCTATTTGTCGAGTACGGTGTATAGGCATGGTGACGAGTATCTATACATTGGTGTCGAGAATGACCGTGAGTCCTAAATTGCTAAATTATTGGATTCTTAATTGTTGTTTATGAGAACTGGGTTGGAAATCTTTAACACTAAGCCAGTAATTGTTGAGATTAAGTATGGATTTAATTGTGTTAAGTACAAATTGAATGAGTTTGGTTATAGCTGGATCTCCCTTGCCGGGATAGTTTAATATATTATCTTATTCCCTTGCCGAGATAGTTTATTATCACATCTTTCTCCCTTGACGGGATTATATTGTGTATTGTGTTAAAAGAAATGGGATTGTGTGGCACGCCGACCACGAGATATTATGAAATGGGATCGTGTGGCATGCCGACCACAAGATATTATGAAATGGGAGCGTGTGGTACGCCTACCACGTGATATAAGGAAATGGGATCGTGTTGCACGCCTGCAACAAGAGGAAATTGTAATAAGTGAAAGTGGGACGTTAGTCCATTATTCTTTGTTAGAAAAAATCAGATGTAGTTTCCTCATTTATTCCTGATATTCTATTTTTATCTGCTACTCCCGTAAGCATGTTCCCCCTCCCAGCTGTAATTGTTTACTTTTCGCTATTATTTTGTTGTACTTGTATATATATATGTGAACAGGTTTATCTGGTAGTCTAGTCTAGCCTCGTCACTACTTCTCCGGGGTTAGGCTAGGCACTTACCAGCACATGGGGTCGGTTGTGCTGATGCTACACTCTGTGCATGTTTTTGCACAGATCACAGTACCGGAGCAGCAGCTTTTGGACAACAGTAGGAGCATTGGGAGCTGACTTCAGTCGAGAGATACCGAGGTAGCCTTGCTGATGTTCGCATGGCCCGGAGTCTCTTCTATCTTTATTTCGTTTGTTATCCTTGTACCGGAACAAACAGTATTGTATTATTTTCAGACTCTATTTTTAGTACTCTATAGACGTTCGTGAGTTAGTGACTCTAGTCTTGGGTAGAGTTTGTGATTGAATTTCCGCATCTGTTTTCAGTTATTTATATTTAAGACTTCCGCTTTATCATATTATGTTTTGTTTTTATTAAATGGTCGAAAATTGCTAAATGAAGTAAATTGAGTTGGCTTGCCTAACTCCTATTAGTAGGCGCCATCACGACTCCCGAGGGTGGGAAATTCGAGTCGTGACAATTCAGAACTGGTGTCACAACATTCATGGACTATCTAAGGTCACTAAATACAATATCTGAAAGAAAGAAATATTGTATGTCTCGAATACAAAAGATAGCAGAACATAATAAGGGATAGAGGAGACGCTTGGCGTACGGGCGCCTGCAAGGCTACCTCGGAGTCTCGGTGGACTGAAGGCTGGCTCCTGATCTACTACTGTTGACCAAACGCTGCTCCGGTATCTGCCCATAAGTGCAGAGTGTAGCATCATCACAACCGACCCCGTGTGCTGGTAAGTGTCTGGCCTAACACCGGCGAGGTAGTGACGAGGCTAGGACATACTCCAAATAAACCTGTGCAGTAATATACATATGCAGCGGAAAAATAAACAAGAATAAACGATTTAAATGGGAGGGGGACATGCTTTGGGGAATAACAGATAAAGCAGAATCTCGAGAAAATCATACGGAAACCAAAATCCAACTCCTAACAAGGATAAGGAAAACAAAGATAGATTTCACTTTTGGTTCACATCTCACTGCGCGCGTGCAACCCGATCCCATTTCTCATATCTTGTGATAGGCGTACCACCCGTTCCCATTTTGTCATATCTCGTGGTAGGCATACCACCCGCTCCCATTTCATCATATCTCGTGGTAGGCGTACCACTCGCTCCCATTTCATCATAACTTGTGGTAGGCGTACCACCCGCTCCCATTTCATCATAACTTGTGGTAGGCGTACCACCCTCTCCCATTTCAATCCAATAAAAAATCACAATAAAATGTTGGCAAGGGAACAAAGCAATATAATAACTTCCCGGCAAGGGAACAACAATATCAAAACAATCATTGTGGCAAGGGACAATCAGCTATAACCAATTCTAACTCAACTTCTATTCAACTCAATTAATACCAATACTCAATCATAAATAAAGTCCACGAGTATAAACTAAATCTTTACTTAATATCAGGAGTCATCAACTAAAGCATCTGAAGTGTCATTTAAGAACACAACAACTATCAATTTAAGACTCATAGTCATGATCGACACCAATGTATAGATACTCATCACCATGCCTATACATCATACTCAACAAGAAGCAAATAGCAAATATGACTCAACTCCTAATCCCTCAAGCTAAGATTAGACCGAACACTTTCCTCAAACTTCCACGGCCAACTTTATCCTCAAAAACCGCATTTCCTTTCGAATTTGGCTCCAAATCAATTGTATCTATACATAATTGACTTCATAACATCAATAAATTCTAAACAATCCAATTCCAATCTTTAATTATAGCTTTATAATCATTCTTCCCAAAATCCCAAAAATTGACCCTGGACCCGCTTGGTCAAAACACGAGGTTCGGACCAAATATAAATCCCCCATTCACCCACGAGCCAAAATATATAATTATTTCTAGAATTCGACCCCAAATCAAGGTCTAAATTAAAATTAATCAAAAATCCCTAACTCTACCCAAATACCTAATTTTCTACCTTTAATTCCATGTTTTAAGCCTAGAAATCTAATAGATGTTGATGAAAATGGAAGAAAATACGTTAAAGATTACTTACCCAAGAGGGTATGGTGAAGAAAAGCTTCCAAAATCGCCTAAGAACTTTGGAGAATAAGAGGTTTATGAAATTCTGTAAAAATCCCGAAATGCTACTGTTTTGGGTCTTTTAAAATCACAGGGCAAAATTGCCTTTCCCGATCGCGACATACCCTTCATGTTTGCAATAGGTAAGGCTGGTTAAGCCTTCACTTTCGCGTAAACAGGCTAGCGTTCGCGAAGAAGGATCGCCTCAAGCCCTCGCACTCGCGGACAAAGGATCGCGTTCACGATGAACAAATTTGGTGGCCCCTCTACTGAACCCTACGCGTCCATGAGTGGATGGATGCGTTCGCGAAGGGTCTCCCCCCTCAGCTTCGCATTCGCGTCCCAACCTTCGTGTTCGCGAAGAAGAAAACTGGCACTTGGGAATTTTGCTTTATGCGTTCGCGAGTGGGAATACGCGAACGCGAAGAACAATTTCCCTGTGCACTGAACAGCAAAAACCTGCAACATTATTTCTTAAGTTCCAAAACTTCCAAAAACACATCTGAAACACTCTCGAGCCCTCGGGTCTCCTAATCAAATACATTCACTAACTCAATAACATCATACAAATTTATCTGTGTGATCAAATTTCAAAATAACTTCAATAACAATGAATCAAACCTCAAAATCAAGAACTTTTCTCAAACTTCATCAAGTATCAAAATTAGCAATTTAAGTCCGAATCACGTCAAATGACATCCGTTTTCAACAAATTTTACAGAAATGACTTAAACCATATATAAGACCTGTAACGGTTGCCGGAACAAAAATACGGGCCCGATACCAACACATTCTAATCAAATTTCGTTTCAAATTTCCTTATTAATTTCAGAAAAACATTTTGTGTTTAAAATTTATTTCTCGGGCTCAGGACTTCGGAATTCGATTTCGGGCATACCCTCAGTCTTGTATTTTCCTATGGACCCAAAACTTTGACCGAAGTCAAATTAACTCATTTTATAACCAAATTTTATCATTTTTCATAAATTTTCATATTTAAGCTTTTCGGCTACGCGCCCGGACTACACACGCAAAATGAGGCGACTCTAAATAAGGTTTTCAAGGCCTCAGACACACAAAATTTAATTAAAAGCAAGTGATGACCTAAAGATCATCACATTCTCTACCTCTAAAACAACTATTCGTCCTCGAGCGGACATAAGGAAGAAAGTACCTGACTCGGGAAAAAGATTGGGATAACGGCTCCGCATATCGGACTCAGACTCCCAGGTCAATGCCTCAGCAGGCTGAACTCTCCACTGAACACGAACAGAAGGAAAATACTTCGACTCAACTGACGAACCTACCGGTCTAGAGTAGCTACCGGTTCCTCCTCATAAGACAAGTCTTTGTCCAACTGGACAGTGCTGAAATCTAACACGTGGTATGGGTCGTCGTGATACCTCTGAAGCATGGACACATGAAATACTGGATGCACGGCTGATAAGCTCGGTGGCAATGCAAGTCTATAAGCCACTTCTCCCACTCGATCAAGAATCTCAAATGGACCAATGAACCTAGGGCTAAGCTTGCCCTTCTTCCCAAATCTCATCACACCTTTCATAGGCGATACTCGGAGCAATGCCCGCTCACCGACCATGAAAGCCATATCTCGAATCTTGCGGTTTGCATAACTCTTATACCTGGACTGAGCTGCACGAAGCCTATCTTGAATGATACTTTTCAGGAATGCAACTCTCAGTACCACCGCACCTATTCACGCTCACTATCCTTGCACAATATCCCCAGCAACCACAATATCGCAATTAGCTATTAGCTAAGAAACTCTATTACTATTCACTTTTTATACTTTGCATTGCATAAGGCTACCATTCTGCCTTCCGAGGTTAAGCTCTACCTCCATTTGCATTTCTGCATTGCATAAGGCTATTATTGGCCCAAGTACAGATGAAGTTTTGAAGATTGACAAAATGAACTCAATCATTGACCAGGTCCATCATGTGAGACATAGTGGTTATCTACCTATACGTGTGAGATGCACGTGCAGAAGATAAGTCTTAAGGATCAGCAACAATATCTTCTAAACTGATCAAAAATGTTGCATAAATGATAAGGAGATGAAGTCTCCTTATGTGAAGAGAACTAAATCCGGATCAAGAATAAGGGTTGGAGTTTGTATTGTTCTAGGACTCGAATTCGATGAAGGATCAGCAATTAAGTCTCCATCAAACTTTGATTACTAACTCTTTAAATAACTATGATTGTTCTCTTTTACAGGTATTGCACATACGCAGAAGTTAAACTAAATTGAGAGCAAAAAAGCTAGGCAATTTTGCAAGCAATTTATATGTGATTCAAGTGTGCATTCCTGAAGCTACATGAACTAGATTGAAGAACCAATTCTATTGTGTTTATTCTTATTCTAGTTCAATTATAGTAGGTATCTCATATTGTACCTTTCAGCTTTTGTAGAAGCAATTGTAATAGGTACTTTGAGTATTCATGTTATAGGCTAACTTGAAAGTGTCGCAGCAGCTAGAGGCTGGTTGCCACACACACTGGGATTAGAGTTTAATCCTTTGGTTTACAAGAGTTTTGTAAATGCTATTTTGGCTTAGTGGTTTTAGTGAAGTTTGGGAAAATCCTACTAAGTAGTAGGTCGTGGTTTGTTTCACCTTTTGAGCCAGGTGTTTTCCACGTAAAAATCTCTGTGTTTTTTTTATGCACTCTTAATTCTGCGAACAGTAATAGTAAGTACATCTAGAAGAACTAGGTTCTTCTAGTGAGAAAATTAGGTACCACACAAATCACCCCCCCCCCTCTTGTGTGGTAGTGATGTGTAGAACATCAATTGGTATCAGAGCAGGTTATCCTTGAAGAGGCTAACACCTTAGGAGAAGATCAACAATGAGTGCACCACCTGGGAACTGGGAAGGGCAATCCACTGCCAGACCTCCACTTTTTAATGGTCAGTACTATTCTTGGTGGAAGAACAGAATGAGATATCACATTATAGGGGAAGATTATGAACTCTGGGACATAGTCACTGATGGTCCCGTAGCAACCACAAAGAAGAATGCTGAAGGAATTGATGTGCCAAAGACAAGGGCTGACTGTACTGCTGAAGACCTAAGGAAGTGGGAGAAAAATGCTAAAGCCAAGAAATGGCCAGATGAGTACAGTAGGATCCAAAGTTTTACAACTGCTAAGGAAATATGAAACACTTTGCAAGTGGCCCATGAAGGAACAACTCAAGTGAAAAGATCAAGAGGAACACTTCTGTTTTCTCAATATGAAAATTTTACTATGAAGGAAGGAGAGACTATCCAGGAGATGTATACTAGATTCACTACTTTGACAAATGAACTTGAGTCTCTTGGAAGGATTATCCTTGAAGAAGACAAGGTTGAGAAAATTTTGACAAGGGTTCTGCGAGTCACATGGGAAAGCAAAATCACTGCTATTCAGGAATCCAAGAATATTGCTACCCTTAGGCTAGATAAACTGATTTGAAATTTGACTGCTTATGAAATGAGAAGGCAAACCATGAAGATGGATACCCCCAAGAAGGAGAGAAACTTAGCTCTCAGAATTGCTGAAGGTGCAGATCTAAAAGATGATGAAGTGGCTATGATCACTAGGGATTTCAAAGTACCTAATGAGAGGAAAGGGTTCTTCAAGAGGTACAACCTTCAAAAAAATAAGAGCTCCGGAGAAACAGACCAATAAGGGTTGCTACAAGTATGGTAAGACTGATCACATGATCAAGAACTGCCCTCAGTGGGAAATTGAGTGGAAGAAAGAAAGAGCTGAACGAAGGAACAGGAAGAAGGAACGGGTTCAACCTAAAAGAAATAAAGGTTCAACCAAGGCTATGGTTGCTGCTTGGGGAGAAGCCTCAGATGAAGACTCAGAAGATGAAGCTGAAGAGGATCAAACACTAATGGCCATCGGAGAATCAGATGATGAACAAGAGGTAAGTATTTTTCATCTCAAAGACAAGATTAAATTGTCTAAAGAAAAATTGGCTGAGCTATTACTAGACTTCATTGACGAGTCTGAAATAATTAACAATGAGAAGGAAGTTATGTCTAAAGAATGTGTGATCCTAAAAGAAAAATGTAAAAGTCTAGATTCTAGGGCAAATGAGAATGATAATACAAATGCTGAGTTGAAGAACAAGGTTCTTGAACTTGATAACAATGTCCTAGAACTGAGGTCTGAAAATTTAAGATTGAAACTAGGAACTGGAAAGAAGAAAGCTGATCACACATATCTCACTCTAGAAGAAAACGTAGGAAAGATGAAGGATGAATAGTATAACAAGGATGAACTAATTAAAGTCCTAAAAGAAGACCTAGGAAAGGTGAAACATGAATTAGACAAAACTTGCAAATGGAACAAGGCCTCTGATGCACTCTCCTGGTTGCAAGAGCATCACAGTAGCAACAAGAGAGGACTTGGCTATGGGACTCAAGCTCTAAAATGGGACCCTAAAAGCAAGTACCTCACACTTTCTTAGAATAAAATCTGCACACACTGTGGCAAGACTGATCATTACAAAAATGAATGCAATGCAAAAGAAAAGGCCAGTCAAAAGAACAAAGCTTTTGTTCAAGAAAAACACAAGCTGCCTGGTTGGGCAAGAAAGAATCTGATTCATCCTTTTTCCCATAGAAAGGGACCCAAACTAGTTTGGGTTCCTAAGACTAACCCCTTATTTCCTTTTGCAGGTCCAAGTGAAAGGTAGGAGCCAAATATGGTATATGGATAGTGGCTGATCAAAACATATGACTGGGAACAAGGACCAGTTCCTTTCACTTAAGGACTTGAAATATAGCTTAATAAGTGTGTCACAATTGTGTGATAGAGGTAACCTTGTGGATTTCACCTCTACCAAATGCTTTGTGATTAACCTTACCACTGACAAGATTGTTTTGAAGGGAAAAAGAGTTAACAATATTTACATTCTAGATTTGTCAACTCTTTTAGAAAATGAACTCACTTGCTTAAGTGTGTTAGTTAATGACCCCCTCTTCTGGCACAAAAGACTTGGTCATGCCAGTCTATATCAGCTAAACAAATTAGTCTCCAAGGACTTGGTGATAGGGTTACCTAATATCAAATTCAAAGAAGACAAAGTTTGTGAGGCATGTTCAAGGGGGAAGCAGGTAAGGTCATCCTTCAAATCCAAGAAAATGGTAAGTACGTCCAAGACGTTGGAACTGGTTCATATGGATCTTTGTGGTCCAATGAGAACCATGAGCAGAGGTGGAAAGAAATATGTAATGTTACTTGTTGATGATTATTCTAGATTTACCTGGGTACTATTTCTGACATCTAAAGATGAAGTATTTGAAATGTTTACTGCTTTTGTTAGAAACACTCAAAAATAATTAGGAAATCAACTTGCATCCATTAGGTCTGATCATGGAACTGAATTTGAAAATGCAAAGTTTGCTTAATTCTGTGATGAAAATAGTATAGATCATAATTTCTTTGCCCCTAGGACCCCTCAGCAAAATGTAGTAGTTGAAAGAAAGAATAGAACTCTGGAGAATATGGCTAGAACCATGCTACTTTCTAGTAAACTACCTCACAGTTTCTGGGCAGAGGTTGTAAACACTGCATGCTGAATAATCAATAGATGTATGACTTGACCTCTTATTGAGAAAACTCCCTATGAGTTACTTAAAGGGAGAAAACTAAACATGTCCCATCTTAGGGCATTTGGTTGCAAGTGCTATGTGCACAATAATGGAAAAGACTCCCTAGGTAAGTTTGATCCCAGAAGTGATGAGGGAGTATTCTTGGCATATTCTTCACATAGCAAAGCTTATAAAGTTTTTAATGAAAGAACTCTATGTGTAGAAGAAAGTGTGAATGTAGTATTTAATGAAACTACCATTCTTTCTGAGAGACAGGAACACGAAGATAAAGCCATTGGACTGGTCAAAGACTTGGCTGAAGCATCAGCTCAAGTCAAAGTGGCACCTATAAAAGGAACATGTGATGGATCAGGTTCGTCCTTATAGGGCAACCTGACAGGGGGAAGAAGTCAAAGAGGAATTGAAATAAACAACTTGAAGGAACCTGTTCATGAACCTATTCCTCATCAAATGGCTGAAACATCCAGCAGAAGCCAGTTGGTTGTAAAACCTCACAAGTATCAAAGTTCTCATCCTATTGAGAACATTATCACTGATCCAACATCTGGAGTCAAAACTCGATCACCATTAAAGAATCTGTGTGCTTTTGATGCTTTCTTATCTATCATTGAACCTAAAAATATTGTTGAGTCTTTACAGGTAGCAGATTGGGTGAATGCAATGCAGGATGAGCTAAGCCAGTTTGAAAGAAGTCAAGTTTAGCACCTAGTTCCAAGACCCAATGACAAATCATTCATTGGCACTAAATGGGTCTTTAGGAACAAACTTGATGAAGATGGAACTGTCACAAGGAACAAGGCAAGGTTGGTGGTCCAAGGTTACAGCCAAGAGGAAGGAATAAACTATGATAAGACATTTGCTCCAGTTGCAAGACTAGAGGCAATCAGACTTCTATTAGCTTTTGCAGCACATATGGAATTCACTCTTCATCAAATGGATGTCAAAAGTGCCTTCCTGAATGGCTACTTGAAAGAAGAAGTGTTTTTCAAACAATCTCCGGCTTTTGAAAGCAAGGAATACCCTAAGCATGTGTACAAACTAGACAAAGTTCTATATGGGCTAAAGTAGGCCCCAAGAGCTTGGTATGAACAGCTATCAAAATTCCTACTGGAGCATGGTTACAAAAGAGTTAAAATTTATAGTACCTTATTCTTAAGGGAAAAAGGTAAGGATCTCCTTGTTGGAAAAAATCTATGTTGATGACATAATCTTTGGAGCCACCAATGATAAGTTAAGTAAGGACTTTGCAAAACTAATGGTAGTGAGTTTGAAATGAGCATGATGGGTGAGCTTAACTTCTTCCAAAGGTTGCAGATCAAACAAGGTCAAAATGGAACCATGATTCATCAGCAAAAGTATACAAAAAACTAATCAAAAAGCTTAAAATGGAGGATTCTAAAGAAATAGATACACATATCGCAACTGCCACTAAATTAGATGTTGATGAACCTAGTTCATCAGTTGATCAGAAGTTGTATAGGGGTATGATTGGTTCACTCTTGTATCTTACTGCCAGTAGACCTAACATTGTTTTCAGCGTAGGGCTTTGTGCTCGTTTTCAGGTAAATCCAAAAAAGTCTCACTTGACTGCTGTCAAGAGGATATTGAGATATCTCAAAGGCACTACTGATTTGTGTCTTTGGTACTCTAAAGGTAGTAATTTCAATCTAGTAGGATATGTTGATGCTGATTATGCAGGTTTCCTAGTAGATAGAAAAAATACCTCACGTATGGCACACTTCCTTGGTTCATGTCTTGTATCATGGGCTACCAAAAAGCAAAATTCAGTAGGCTTATCTACTGCTGAAGCTGAGTATGTGGCTGCAGCTTCTTGTTGTGCTCAATTGCTATGGATCAAACAACAGTTGGTAGATTTTGGAATTGAAGTGGGATGTATACCAATATTTTGTGATAACATTAGTGTTATAAGTATGACAAAGAACCATGTTCATCATAAAAGGACCAAGTACATAGATGTTAGACACCACTTCTTAAGAGATAACTATGAGAAAGGATTAATCTCAATATAATTCTGTACTACTAATAAACAAATAGCTGACATCTTCACTAAAGCACTGAATAGGGAAAACTTTGAGAGGAACGGGTTGGAATTAGGGATGATTAAGATCACCTAAAAGAGCCAGTTTAGAATGCAATAAAAAAATTCTTTTTGGTTAGAAGTTCTGACATTATGTAAATATCTAGACTAATTCTTACTCAGTCTCATACTCTAATCAATATACTCCTGTGACGTGTTTATATTAACTCACTGATCTCTTACAAAGTTTTTTCTATTCTGACATTTGAGACATAATCAAGAGAAACTCTACTTGAAGAACCTGGTTCATCAGTATATGCTCATAAGAAAGTTCAGATATGTTTCTATATTTTGCACAAGAAAGATTAATTTTCCAATCATGAGCAAAAGTCCTATTTTTGCCGAAATCCCAAAAATTATATCCGTTGAGCATTGAACCAGTTTCATTCTCCTAGAATTCTAAGGAAAACGGGATTCTTGCATAAAAACTATCGTCACCTATTAATCACTAAGAGACCGGAGTTCTAAAGTGATTAGACTCCTTATTGACTACTACAAAAAGGCTGTCGTTACTGCATTTAATCATAATCTTCTTTAAATACACTCCACATACTCCTTTTTAGTCCATAGCCGTCATTAATCTCTCCCAAGTTCTCATCATCCTCTTTCTCTCCAAAATTTCAAAAATTTCCAAAATTCTCCAGATATCCTTCACTTTGACAAACCCTCAAGATAACCCTGGAACTCCCCCACCAGTGTCTCCCTCAAACACATCCTTATCTATACCCCCTAGTAACAACCCCAAACCTAGGTTTCGCCGACAGAAAATGTTGTCAAGAAAAACTATAGCTACTGTTTCTCTAAGAACAGCTCTAACTGAAAAATTGAGAGCTAGCCAGAAGAAAGAGAGCCCTGCTAAAGAATCTGACTCAAGTTCTGAGTCCAAAGCATTTATCTCTACAAGCGAAGGAGAAGAACGTGGGTCTTCTGATACTGACAAAAATCAAGAAATCCCTAGTGAGGTAAATACTTATTTTGTATTTTCTGATATGGTAGAAAATGTAGATAACAGGTTTCTGTTGGTTGGTTCTGTGAAAGATTTTAAGGATGCTGAGTCTAGTAGAAGGGGAAAGAAAAGGAAAGATAAAATTCTTGCAATCTGTGGAGGGGTAGAGGAGAGCGGCAACAAGTCAGGAGGAAATTGCTCCGGGGAGGCTGCTGAAGGTCTTGTTCATTTGAGTGAGCAACAAGATGAACCCGGTTCATCTGTTTAAGAAACCCTAGCTGATATCCTGAAGAAGGTTGGGGCCAGCTATGATCTAAAGAAGCGCAAGGCTTCTTCCCAAAAGGCTCCAACTTCTTCTAAGCCCACAAAGAAAAGCAAGGTGTCATCTCCTAAATCTACTGTCCTTTCATTATCAAAGGGAAGAGCTACTAGAAGCAGGGTCAAACAAAGTGAGGCAGAGTTGCAGAAAGCCTCAGAGGAAAGCAGGAAAAATAAGAAGGAGAAGGGAAAAGCAAAAGTTGTGGAAAGTTCTGTGGCTGCAGAAGAGGAGGAGGAGGAGGAGGAGGAGATGGAACTGGTCCATCAAGAAAGAGGTACAACTATGGAGGTTCCTACTCCCACAACAAAAAGATCCAAGACTTCTTCAAAGAAGTCTTCAGAACTTGTATCTGCTGAACCCTCCTTAGCTAAAAGAACCAGGTCTGCTGTGAAAGGAAAAGAAAAGAAAATTATTGAAGAAGAAGAAGAATGGAGCAGAGAAGAAGAAGATGAGGGCGAGTCTAAGAAAGAACATGATAGATTTGCCATTTTTGGCAAGAGAAAGATCTTGAAAGGTAGTTTGTTGAAAGACCTGGAGGAGCCAGGTATGATAAGATTGGCGGATGCCCTAGCTGCACAAGGATGGAAGGACATGTTCCTTCAATTGGATGGGAAACTGGCCAGGAAGGAGCTGATTGAGTTCATTGCCAATGCCACTGTCAAGAATGGGGTTGTCACCAGCATGGTGAAAGGAGTAAAGGTGCAGTTTGATGCACCTAAACTGGGTAAGATTCTAGACATTCCTAGTGTGGGATATGATGATTATACTAGGCAAAGGTGGACTTGTCTGTATTCTCTTCCTACTGCACTCCAAATCACCAAAAACTTTTGTGATTCTGCAACTGCTGAAGATGTGCCTGAAGCCAGGTTTGTTCAGAAGAGTGAGATGAGCGATGAGCACAAGGTGCTATTTGATTTGTGAACAAATGCTTGCTGGCAAGGCAGGAGAGAAGGTACACTGCCAATTACATAGACTTAGTCCTCATGAAGTGTCTTGTGAGAGGAATACAGATAAACTAGCCTGCTTTTATTGTCAAACTACTAGATAGAGTCATCAATGGCTCCAAAGCTCACGCCACACCATATGGGTTCCTATTGACTACTATTCTAGAAAGGCTAAATGTGCCGTTGAAGAAGTGGGAAATGGCATAAAGAAAGGAGCACTTTGGTGTCAAGACTCTCATGGCTTGTGACTATCTAGTGAATGCCACCCCAGTTGAACCTGGTTCATCTTTGAAGACTCCTGTGAACAGCAAGGTTAGGGCATTAGTTCAAGAATATGGAACAAAAGATACAGAAATTGCTAGGCTCCAGGCTCGTATTGCTGAACTGGAAAATGAGAGAAATGGCCTCAAAGATGAGCTAGCAAAGGAAAAGGAAAAGAGTGAAGGGATGCTTCAAACCATGCTCAACCTTCTCCAATCCCAACCCTCTAGCTCCTCCAAGCCTTAGGTTTTCCAGTTTCTATATTTGAACCAGTCTAACCCCAGTGACCCAGATTCAGGACTTTTCTTTGTTTTTGTTGCTCATGGTTGGATGTTTTTTCTTTCTTTTTGTGGTCTGCTTTGTAGAATCATTTCCTGATCAATGACAGTGCGCTTTTTTCTCTTATTCCATGAAGCTTCTAACCTTAATAGTTAAATTTTTATTAAGTTGATTATTGATTAACTGAATCATGTTTTCACTTGCAGCTGCCTCAGTGGCCATGAGTAATAATTAAAATCTAGGATTCACATTAAATGAAACTTTTCGATGATGCCAAAAGGGGGAAGAGATATTGTGCTTTACATTGTATTCTGAAATAAAGTGATATTTATAACGTGATTAAACCTGGTCCTTAATGATAAGTTGGGTTGTCTAAGTTAAAATGTTGATAATTAAGCTGAGTTCCACAGGTTCTCTGATCAGTAAAAGCACAGAGTTTGTCATCATCAAAAAGGGGGAATTTGTTGGCCCAAGTACAGATGAAGTTTTGAAGATTGACAAAATGAACTCAGTCATGGACCAGGTCCATTATGTGAGACACAGTGGTTATCTACCTATACGTGTGAGATGCACGTGAAGAAGATAAGTCTCAAGGATCAGCAACAATATCTTCTGAACTGATCGAAAAGGTTGCATAAAGGATAAAGAGATGAAGTCTCCTTATGTGAAGAGAAATAAATCTATATCAAGAATAAGGGTTGGAGTTTGCATTGTTCTAGGACTCGAATTTGATGAAGGATCAGCAATTGAGTCTCAATCAAACTCTGATTACTAACTCTTTAAATAACTATGATTGTTCTCTTTTACAGGTATTACACATACGCAGAAGTTAAACTAAATTGAGAGCAAAAGAGCTAGGCAATTTTGCAAGCAATTTATATGTGATTCAAGTGTGCATTCCTGAAGCTACATGAACCAGATTGAAGAACCAATTCTATTGTGTTTGTTCTTATTCTAGTTCAACTGTAGTAGGTGTTTCATATTGTACCTTTCAGCTTTTATAGAAGCAATTGTAATAGGTACTTTGAGTATTCAAGTTATAGGCTAACTTGAAAGTGTCGCAACAGTTAAAGGCTGGTTGCCACACTGGGATTAGATTTTAATCCTTAGGTTTACAAGAGTTTTGTAAATGCTATTTTGGCTTAGTGATTTTAGTGGAATTTTAGGAAAATCCCACTGAGTAGTAGGTCGTTGTTTTTTTTCACCTTTTGAGCCAGGTGTTTTCCACGTAAAAATCTCTGTGTTCTTTATTTTATGCACTCTTAATGCCGCAAACAGTAATAGTAAGTACATCTAGAAGAACCAGGTTCTTCTAGTGCAAAAATTAGGTACCACACAAATCACCTCCCCTCTTGTGTGGTATTGACGTGTACAACATCAGCTACCATTCTGCCTTCTGAGGTTAAGCTCTATCTCTATCTACATTTCTTGCATTGCATAAGGCTACCATTCTGCCTTCCGAGGTTAAGCTCTACTTCCATCTGCAGTTCTGCATTGCATAAAGCTACCATTCTGCCTTTCGAGGTTAAGCTCTACCTCCATCTGCATTTCTTGCATTGCATACGGCTACCGTTCTGCCTTTCGAGGTTAAGCTCTACCTCCATCTGAATTTCTTGCATTGCATAAGGCTATCGTTCTGCCTTCCGAGGTTAAGCTCTACCTCCATCTTGCATGGCTGAAAGATCACCACCTTTATTTATGTCTTGCATCGGCTAAAACATCGCCACTTTCATCTACATCTTGCATGGCTAAAAGATTGCCACTTTTATTTATATCTTGCACCAGCTGAAACATCGCCACTTTCATCTACATCTTGCATGGCTAAAATATTGCCACTTTTATTTATATCTTGCATCAACTGAAACATCGCCAATTTATTTACGCTCGCATGGGCTGAAAGATTGCCACCTATCGCATTGCATGGGCTGAAAGATCACCAAACTATCCAAAGGTGTCATTGTTCGGAGGCACCATCTTCATAGCCCGAGAACGCCATGACATCGCCTGAGGATCCTTTTTTTATCTCATGCATATCATTATTCAAAGACATCATCGCTCGTAGGCATCATTCTCATAGCCCGAGAGCATCATTTCATAGCCTGCGAATCCCTTATTATATGCTTCATGGCCCAGGACATCATCGTCCGAGGACGCCATCCTAACTGTCCAAAGACAGCATTCATGGTCCGACGGAAACTTGCATCATGTTTAAATTTATGCACAATATATACGCGTATTGCTTATCTACAGGTAAACCGACAAGCAACGACCATCTTGTCAGGAGCGATCCCGCACCGGTGCCCGCAACCCTATCAGACTTTTAACCTCCCATGTCGCTGCCATTCTTGAAAAATCTCCATCAGCATACTCCGTCGACGGATCCTGAACTACATGTGTCCTGATTCATGTGCGACCACGGATATGTACGTAGCTCCGGAACCAGAGCATGATCAACCTCTTCAAACCGCTTCGTTCGATCAAAATTGACCATCATATCTTTACCCGACAACTCTTTCATTCTTCCCGGGTAAAGCGGGGCAGCTGTTGATACCCAAGTTTTTGCTATGTATTTTTCAAACAAACACTTTCAAAATAGCTTATATAAGTATGTCCAAGTATTTTTCCTAATTTTTAAAGGATTTTTAAATCAATTTATTGCCCATTTTAGTAATATAAAAATCAATAATTATTCCCAAAATTATCATTTTTGGTGAATAAATTATTTTATTCTCATATTTATACCAAGATATAGCTAGGATAATTTTTATACATTTTTTACAAATGTATTTGGAATTTTAAAAGCTAAATTGCATATAATTGCAATTTTAGCCTATTTTAAAAATTAATAGCATTTTATAATTATAAAATTGGTTTCTATATATTTAAATTAATATTTATATATTATTAACTGATACAGTACTTTTAATTTGCTTTCAAAATTATTTTTACAATTTTAATAAAATAGAAAGGGAAAAACTCGCTATTTAAAATGTGACCTATCTTTATTTCAATTATAACCAAATTTGATCTCCCTAATTGACCCAATTTCGAATCCAATTTCAGACCAGCCCAATCCTATTTAAGCCAACCCTTAACCCGTTTTAAATTACCCGACCCAAGCCCTTTTGATCTGGGTCATTGGTCTCTAAGATCAACGGCTCACATCCACCCTTCCATAATTAAACCTAAATGACTACCCTAATCCTATCATTTCATTCCAATAGCTGCCTCTGAATACCCTCCCTCTCTCAAACTCTCTCTAAGGTTCCTGAAACCCTAATCGTCTTCTACCATTTTCAACCTCAAACTCACCGGAATCCATGGCCTCTCAGATCATAGATGGCCTACACCCATCTCCCTCGGCTATGGAACGCTTAGTGTTTGAAGTTTCGAGGTCTGACCTCGATGGTGTCCTTTCACATCTTCTTCGATTCAAGGTTCTATGGCCTCTCCAACTTTGCTCCGGTGTATCCAAAGCATTTCGAGACTGGTTCTGACTCATCTAACTCAAGATCAGACATTTTTCCAAGCCTTTCTCATTCTAGGGTTCCTCTAAAACCCTAGCTATTCGAGGTTTTTTCTTATTGTTTTCTTAATTCTGTTCTATATATTTGCTCTACTTGAGTTTTAAGACGTTTTCCCCAATTTTTCTTTCAAAAAATTACTTCTCTCCGATTTAGGGTTTCTGAAAAGTTCAAAATATTTCTCCGACTTTTCTTTTCCTTTTTCTTTGTGTATATTTGTCACGCATGTGCTTCTACTACTTTCTTATGTTTTTTTACTATATATGTTCTTCTATGCCTTGTCTTTCTACTTTGTTTCTACACCATGGTTACATGTTCATCCTGTTGTGTTTTTCCTATATGTCTTGTTGATATACTTTTCTGGTATTTTGTGTTTTCTAACTGTATGTATCTCCTACTAAATTCTTAAGTTCCTTGTTTGCCTTTTGCTAGACCTTGTTTGAGCTCTCTTTAAACATGTTTCTTCTCCTATTTTCTTAAGTGTTATACTACCTCTTTTCTCTTCTGAACTTGTTTAAGTCCCCGTTTTTTCTTAAACGTGTTCCTTCTACCCTCACTATGCTTCAAATCAGTTTCTTCACTCTGTTGTTTCAAACTTGCTATTGTATCTGTTGTTTTCTCATAAGTCTCTGAAATAGACCCTTGAGCCTATTTTAATTATCTGTCTCCTCGTCTCTGTATATGATTCGAGTTGGAAACCCTAGGATTTGGGGGTTTTGGCGAGTTTTGATCTTGTGTTTGGACTAGGGTTCTATTTTGGAAACCTAGACTCTCTCAGACTCATTCCGAGTCCATGAACTGAGCTTGAACTTCTTTGTTTATGACTCTAAACTTTTTCTATGCTAGACTCTTCTAGTGATTAGTATGACAATTCTTAGTGCTTAAGCATGGCTATATGTTTTTATATGTGTGATGAATTCTTTCTTCTGAAAAGGTTTTCAGCTTATGATTGATTTAGAATCCTCTTTTAGGTTTAATTGATTAGTACCGATGTTCCTTAAGTCAAGATCTTTCCCATCTTCCTGACCTGGTTCATTCACACGAAATCTTCAATTTCTGATTTTATTGGTTGTTGATTGATTGACTTTCCTTATTTGCACAAATCTATCATACTTTTCCTTAAATAAATCTCTGTGTATTTACCCTTCTTGTGCTGCTTTGGAAAAGTGTTTGATCAACCTCTTTCCTTAATTATTTTACCCGTTTGAAATCATAATCCCTTAACTAAAGGGAAACTTATGTAATTGATTGACAACTGATTTTTTAAATTATTCTGCTTGCCTTCTACACTATAAAAAAGGCACGAATCCTTTCTCACAACACACCTTGAATTCGACACTTTCAATTACACACTCTCAATTCAACACTTTTACACACATAATCTCGTAGCTCTCTTCTAAAATCTTCTAATTATTTGCTTGCACGTTGGCTTTACAAGACTATTGCTTTCTTTTCTTGTTTCCCTGAAACCGGTATGTTCTAATTTAGTTTTCAGGCTCATCCCAATGTGTTTATTTTACAGCTTCTACAATCCTGTCTACTTTGTTCTCTATGCTCAGGGTTAAATATGTATGATGTTCTCTTTGCATCTGTTTCTGCTGTGAATCCCTGTACCCCTATTCCCTTCTATGTGTTTGATTTAAAGTTCAAAACATGGCAACATCCAAATTGTTGCTCATGTCTAGACGTGATCCTTTAAGGGATCCTAACTCCCAAAGAATGTGGCTAACAGGCTGGTTGGGGTGTGCCAGCACTTCCAATTGCTGGTTATAACCACTAGCCTGTCTTGGCTTTCCCCAAAATCTCCTCTATGCACTTACACTCTCTATTAGATTCTAAGTTCTGGCCCCCCTCCTATGAGCCTTGCTTTGGGACCTTGAGTTCTCTCTGAACTTGGACATTTGAGGGTTGGCCCTTCCACACTACACTATAACTCAATTCTGCAATGTATTTGGGTGCAAGCACTGTCCGGAGTCCATCTGAGACTCTTAGGGAACTCTGATACATCCCAAATAAGAGAAAGGCTTTGGAAATTTGATCTTTGGGGTTGGTTTATTTTATGTTTTAGACAGAAGTCTGAATCAGGCTCTCCTGGGTTAGAATTTTAATTTTTTGATGTAATTTTACTCTTTTTTCTTATTCATTTTGGGTTGTAATAATCTTGTAACCAATGCTTAATCATCTGTTTTGCCTATAAGTCTTTTTTCTAAATTGTCTATTTTGCCTATAAGTCTAAAATCAATAAATAGCAATGCTTAATATCTACAAAACTTATGTTTTTCTGTAACTAACAAGTCTCCTTCTTCAAAATCAGTATGCATCTGTATTAATAGATATCATGACTATAAGTGTCATCTAGGCAAGCCATCAGGTAAACTAGTTAATTAAACCAGACTTCGTTAAATTACAACTAGCAGGCAGGTCTGATTCAGATTTCTTATCAGAAATATCGAATAAATCAGTCTACCAACCTTTAAGCTTAATTAAGACCATAACCAATATGTTCAAGACATGCTAAACAATCTGTCTTTAAGTAGAGGAGGCCTGTTTGAGCCTTTGATTGTTATGTGTTTTCCCATATCTGCTTTACATGTTTTTGATTGTCGCCTTAGAATTTTATCCTTTTAAAATCACAAAAAGCCCAAATCCCCCTTCCCTTTAGGACTAGTAGTCCCATATGCCTTCGAGGCTGATAGGATTGGGGATGGGTAATAGCATACAATAAGTAAAACTAGACCATTCTGCGTTTAATACCTTAACGGGGTGGGAAAAGGGTAGATATGGATATGATGACCACGCGATAACACCACATGTATAAACGGTTACCGGGTGTTGTGTGGGGTGATCCATATTATGTATAAACTTAGGATCCCTTCCCTTACTTGTTTATTTATTTCACAATTTCAACTCCTTTTTCTCAAACTTCAGCTTCTCTAACTACTTTTAACTTCGGTTATTTGCAACAACTATGTGAAAATTTCCTCCTCTTTTACTCGTTTATTCAAGAATTTTAAAACTGCTTTCTTCTCAAACTTCAGCTTCTTTAACCGCTTTTAACTGCAATTGCTTACGACAATTATGTCACTCTTACTTGTATACTTGTTATTTGTGCTTAAAGTCACAATTATAGTATGACCGGGAATCACACTAGTGGATCTCGAGGGGTGCCTAACACCTTCCCTTCGGGATAATTTCAAGCCCTTACCCAATCTCTGGTTTTCTAAATCAAAATTCTTCTTATTGTCCTAATGCACTTAATCGTTAGGTGGCGGCTCTTAAATCCACTTAAACCAAATTCCCGAAAGGGAACGAGTTATCCTCCCAACTATCATAAACCCGATTTCGCGAGAAAAATGGGGCATCGACTGCATGGAGACTCTGCTGGGGGTTTCTTTAAGGCTTTTACCATTTCATGCTATTTGTGACTTTGCTCTTCCTTATATGACTTTATTTGTTTTAAATGCCTTTAAGTATTTATTCCTCTTCTACTACAAAAACTGACTTGGCTCTTTGTTTCTTTCCTTTATTTCTCTTAATGCCCTTTTATCGCTTTCCTTTAATACTGCTGTAAATTATGAGAAACTGTTGTAATTATTACCTTATGAACGTGCCAATACGTGACAACTTATTTTAATTATTGCAACTGCATATTCAACATCATATTCCACTCGTGCCAAAAAAAATACCATAGCAACTCTTACAATGAGTGGTTGCACCCTTCTGATATTATCACCCCTAAATCCGGCAAATACGTATTTATGGTAAAACTAGTCGATCAACGGTGTAGTTGACGGTTATGTGCCTTTCCCTCTTGATTTGTCCGCTCAAGGGTACCAGTATAATACCCCATAGAAACCTACTCTGTTTAATTGTGGATGCATCATTGTCAAACCTAGCCGAGTCAGTTATGTTGTCCGCATAATGACTCTTTAAGATAGCCTTGTCCAAAGTCCACGGGGTTTCCTTGAAACCCAAATGGACACTACCACATTCTGTGCATTCATTTGGAGAACTAAATGCTTCTTATACCAATTATTGATATTTAATAGTCGAGTCTGGTGGGGTTAAGGGCCTAACACTTTTGTCTTGCAGAAATGAGGCACGAGGTCCCCAGATTCGGCATGGTCACCAACATCCATCCAAAATTGCTAAATTGGTGGGAAGATCTTCATTCCACTGATCATACCCTTGTCCAAAAAAACTTGGGGAATTTACCTTCCCTTCTGGAAATCCAAACCGACTACAAAATTATTGAAGCTGCCACCCTATTCTGGGATTGCGATAGGTCTGTGTTTTGCTTCGGGGAGATTGAGATGACACCCCTACTAGAGGAAATAGGAGGACTGGCTGGTATACCATAGGAAACTCCAGGTCTGCTAATGCCAGAGAATCGTAAGGGTCGAGGCTTTCTCAAGATGATGGGTCTAAAGAAGAATCCGGATTTAACTTGCCTCAAGGAGTCGTACACTTTGAATATTTGTACGAAAGGTACGGTCACAAAAAATCTTACCGTACTTACCCTGAAGAGTTCGTCCTCACATTATTGGAGCATATCCATAGAAGGGTCTTTGTCTTCATGTTCTGCTTCTTGGGGATGATAGTATTTTCTATGAAGAAAGCGAGGATTTATACCCGACTATCCATGGTCACCAAGGCCTTAATAGAAGGAATTGGCGGGCAACCATTTAGCATAGTGCCCATGACTATTGCCGAAATATACTGAGCCTTGGAGAAATGTCAACAGGGAGCCAAGAGCTTCGAGGGTTGCAACTTGTTACTCCAACTCTAGCTCATGGAACATCTCCAGAAGGGTGAGTATCGACTAGAAATCCAGCGTAGGGATTAGGATGATCATATTGCCTTCCATCAGCCAAGGCGAACAAACTATATGCCCAATATTTTTGCTCAATCAAAAGATGCCAAAGGATGGGCAGAATTGTTTGAAAATCTTACGGAGAACCAAGTACAATGGATATTCGAATAGTTCCCTACTGAAGAGTTCATTGCCCGATCCAAGGATGCATCGTTTTTGATACTTATCGATTTGAGAGGAACTTATCCTTATGTCCCTCTCTGAGTCATGAGACATGCGGTAGGAAGCAGGTTATACCAAGGGTCGACAAGATGAGTCACTTCCGAGCTGATTTCCAAGCTGATGACGGCCCTCAAAAGTGCCAAGCCCAACACATGTAGCACTACAAAATTGTCATGGGAAGAGATACTATTGAGCCGGACAGGTAACATGCTGGTTATACTCCATACTATCCAAGCTGGATGGAGGATAATCATAATGGTTTGGGTCAACCAGGGTTTGTTTGAGGTTATAGGATCATCCATGAAAAGGCTTAAGCATAGGTTAAGTACAACCAACTGCTCAAGAGGATTCAGGAATGCGAAAGTGAGCACCGTGAACTTCAAGAAGCCTATCAAAAACTAATTGAAGAGTGGAAAGACATGGTTGTCAGCGCCAATAAGAGACTAGTCTGTTTGGAGCGGATTATAGTGGAGCTGGAAAGGAAATACATCAAGAGGGTCGAGGACTGCCAGAATGCTGAGGGAAACGATGGTGGAAACCTGGCCAGAGCATACTTGCTGCTAGGACTTCGCGAGCTGGTGAAGCTATTCGATAGAGCCAAAGATGTCGAGTCTGGGGAAGGTCCTTATGGGACCAAGTAGTTAGGATTCCTTTTTTTTTGCTTAAATGTAATAAGGCCGATGGCCATCAGTAAAATTTTTTATCTTCTGCTATTTTAGTGTCATTTTGGGATTCGTCTTATTTTTATCAATAAAATGAGGCATTTAGCATTATAAGTTCTCCAAATCAACTTGTCGCTAGGCTTACCTCGGGCACAACGAGGCTCCCAAATTAGGACACGATCTACATTCATGCACTATGTGTTTAAATATCGCAACATCTTTTATTATCGTCCTTACTGACTTGTTACCATTTTGTTTTTGCTTTTTCTTTATTCCCCTCCCCAAAGGTTAGTTCGTGGACTCTGGCATCGTCATCATATTCCATAAGATCCAAGGGCCCTCAACCCACTCCTCCTCCTAGTCCCGTTAGAAATAGGAACAAGGGAAATATGGAAGATTTGAGTAACATCAGAAAGGAAAACTCGATTGAACATGTAGAAATCACTTAGGTTACTCATGGCTCCAAAGAAAGTGCATCCCAACTCGAGCAGAAACTGTTGAAATTTCAGGAGGAACTTGATCAGGTCCGAAATTTGGCAAGCTTGTCGTTTTCCCTCACCACCCCAGATGTCAATTTTTTCTAACGCTCAGAATCCCATACCTCCATAAAGAATACCGAAACCTAACCATCCCGCTCATCACCATCATTGCAATACTTTCCACACTTCCAACAACACTCCACTACTCATCCCCGAACCACTAAACTCCACAAATGACCATCCTCACACTCACCATAACACCCCCATATATGTGGAACCATACCACACTCCATTCAACCCATCTCAAGCACACCTGAGTCCGATGATAAAGACTCACTTATCAAGAACCTGGCAAAAGAGCTCAAGAAACTGACCAGCCAAATTCAAGGCGTCGAAGGAAGCAAAGGGATTGAGGGGTTGAACTACGAGGACCTCTACATACAACCAGATGTCGAACTGCCTGAGAGGTACAAACCTCCTAAGTTCGAGATGTTTGATGGCACAGGGGATCCCAGAGTTCATTTGAGAACCTACTGCGATAAGCTGGTCGGAGTAGGGAAGGACGAAAGGGTTCAAATGAAACTTTTCATGAGGAGCTTAAAAGGAGATGCTCTGTCTTGGTACATTGGCCAAGACCCGAAGATGTGGTTGAACTAGGTAAGTATGGCATCCGATTTCATGGATAGATTTAGGTTCAATATGGAAAATGCACCGAATGTGTTCTACATTCAAAATTTAAAGAAGAAACCCACAGAAACATTCCGCGAGTATGCCACTAGTTGGAGATCAGAGGATGCTAAGGTCCAACTTGCTTTAGAGGAAGAATAAATGAACAAGTTTTTCGTCGGGGCTCAGGATCCGCAATATTATGAAAGACTGATGCTGATTGAGAATCATAAATTTTCTAACATTATCAAACTGGGAGAAAGGATCGAGGAAGGTATTAAAAGTGCTATGGTTACGAACTTGGAAGCTTTGCAGCCCACCAACAAGGCTCTACAGTCTGGTGGTACGGCAAAGAAGAGGGACTTAGGTGCCGTAATGGTTGCACAGAGAACCAAATCACCTGTCAAATACCAAACTTATCCCATGCCTCCACTTACATATCAGCCCACTCCAAATTACCAAGCACCCTCTCTGACTCCTCCCTACTAAACTCCACCACCTACATATCAGTCACCTCCACCACCTACATACCAACCTGATTCACCCAGATATTCCCAACACGCACACGTCTACCAAGCCCAACAAGCCCACTATTAATCACCTCCTCCTCGCCAAAACTTTTCTAGACCCCGACCAAATTTTGATCACAGACCTCCCAAACAGTAAACCACTATTGCCGAACCAATTGACCAGCTGTATGAAAGGCTCAAAGTTGCTGGTTATGTCACCCATATCCCTTCTATAACCCCTGAAAACCCTTCCCAATGGGTCAACCCAAATAAAACATGTGCATACCATTCTGGCATGAAAGGGCATACCATTGAGGAATGTCGCTCCCTGAAGGATAAGATCTAGGCTTTGATTGACAACAAGATCATCATGGAAAAGGAGCCTGCTCCAAATGTATGAAATAACCCTCTATCAGACCACAAAGGTGGAGGTGTTCACATGATTGAAATAGAGGATGATTGGGATCCCAAGGAATCAATCGGTTTGATCGCAGAAGGCGACGATCCAAAAAAACCAATGGTTCTTAACCCGATTGTAGTCCAGATTCAGCTTTCTAGAGATGCCGAGGTGAACATGTCCACACCACTTGAGTTTGAAACACCGTCCTCTACGAAGACGCCAACACCAATTGAGGTCGAGTCTGGGTCCCCAAAGGCGCCTGCACCATTTGAAGTTGTTGTATTACCTTCCGAAGCAAGGGTGCCAATTCCGGTAGCAATGACAGCCATAACACCATTCTACACAAAAAGCCATACCATGGGAATACACAGCCGAGAAAAAAAGGATAGGGAAAGCCAAGTTCGGGGAAGCAGTTGCAGCATAGGGTATAACAAGGACCGGCAGGGTTTACACCCCAGAACACTTAGCTGAGTTGAGTAAGTAGACCTCTGGTCGACAAGCCATCACTGAAACTAGGCTCGATGATCTCTAGATAAAGATACAAGTGAAGGAATACTCAGTCATTGATCAGCTGAACAAAACACCGGCGCAGATTTCTATCCTTACTTTGCTACAGAGTTTCGATGCACACAAGAATGCCTTGTTAAAAGTGCTGAGTGAGGTGTATGTACCAAGAAACATCACTGGTGAAGAAATGGAAAACATGGTGGGCCAGGTATTGGAAAATCACAAAAATTACCTTTCATAAAGATGAGCTGCCACCAGAGGGATTGAGTCACAACATGGCGTTGCATATCACCGTGCAGTGCAAAGATTATATTATCACCAGGATCCTGGTCGATGGGGGGTCGAGTCTTAACATTTGTCCGTTGGTAACACTCAGGACATTAGGAAAAGGGTTGCATGAAATCAAGGACGGGGCTATCAATGTTAAAGCTTTTGACGGTTCTCAGAGGTCCCCTATTGAGGAGATTATCTTATGCTTGCAAATGGGGCCCACTTGGTTTGATGTTGACTTTCAAGTGATAGACGTGCCATCATCTTACAATCTATTATTGGGATGACCATGGATTCACGCTGCTAGGGCCGGGGCATCAACACTACACTAGGCAGTGAAGTTTAAGTGGAATCATCAAGAGGATGATCATTCACGGCGACGGTAGCAATCCCATATACAGTCACCAGACCATCCCGGCAATCGGAGGAAGAAGGAAGATAGGTAGGGAGACATATCACACATCGAGCGAGTCAACACCATTGATAAGGACAAGTGGTGGGGTAACAAAATTGAAAGCATATTGAACTGGAGCGAGCATGAACCTAGCAAGGGACTTGGCAAAAATTTCCAAGGAATCGCTAAACCCATCAAGCTCAAGAAGCACTGCACCACCTTCGGATTGGGATATGAGTATACCTGGAAAGAATTCAATGAACGATCGCCACCCTGGCGCGGTCCTTACTATCCATTGGAGAAGTCGATACCCCATTTGGAGCAGAACTTCCAACTGATCGAGGTCATCTATGGGTCAGAAGAAAAAAAAGCCCTAGAGCAATAAGGAATTTATTCCTAGAAGACGAGAATAAGGATTGTTGTGTCATTCTCAAGGAGTAGGGGGAGGAAGGCCCTTTCATACAGGTAGTAAGCAGAGGAGCATGCCTCAGTAACTGGACCGTCAGAACCACCAGAGCCGGCGTGCCTCGGGGTAGCAAGGCTGAACAAGCACCATGCATTATTTTATTTTACTTGTTTACTTTACTTTCACATTTATTTTTTTGCAAGAAAGAGCTCCAATGTCCAAAACATTTATGGAATTTATCAAAGCATTTCAATTTTCTTATAAACCTTACTCTTATCATTTTCTCTCATTACTTTACTTATACAGCATTACTATTGCTTATCTTGATGAACCAATGACTGTGACATGTAACAAGACAACGCAACAAATAGACATAGATTAAGAGGAAAATGATATACCGAAAGAGATTGTTAAGAAAGTTGAGAATTTCGAAAATTGGCCCAAGTCCAACTTGGACGAGACTGAGATTGTTAACCTGGGAGATGAAGAAAACATCAAAGAAACACGAATTAGCATTCATCTGCCACCATCAGAGAAGTAAGAGTACACACAATTTCTAAAGGAGTATGAGGACATATTTTTCTGGTCGTACGACGACATGACTGGTCTGAGTACATCTATTATGGCTCACAAACTGCCGACTGATCCGGCCTGTCCGCCAATGAAATAGAAGCTCAGAAAATTCAAGCCAGATATGAGTTTGAAAATCAAGGAAAAGGTCACTAAGCAGGTCAAAGCTAAGGTTCTCAGGGTAGTAGAGTATCCAACGTGGTTAGCCAACATCGTGCTGGTGCCAAAGAAAGACGGGAAGGTTAGAGTCTATGTCGACTACCGGGATCTCAACCGAGCAAGTCCAAAAGATGACTTCCCCTTGCCGAACATACACATCCTGATTAACAACTGCGCCAAGCATGAGTTGCAGTCATTTGTTGATTATTTTGTTGGGTACCATCAGATATGGATGGATGAAGAAGATGCTGAGAAAATGTCTTTCATTACGTCGTAGGGGATGTATTGCTGCAAGATGATGTCGTTTGGGTTAAAGGATGCTGGGGCCACCTACATGAGGGCCATGACTACCATTTTCCATGATAAGATACACAGGGAGATTGAAGTATATGTGGATGATGCCATCATCAAGTCCAAGAAAGTCATCGATCACATGGAATATTTGAGGAAGTTCTTCAATTGACTAAGAAAGTACAACCTGAAACTGAATCCCGCAAAATGTGCATTCGGGGTTCCAGCTGGAAAAATGCTTGGGTTTATTGTAAGTCATCGAGGGATAGAGCTGGACCCATCAAAGGTCAAATCTATTCAAGGATTTCCACCACCAAAGAACAAGAAAGATGTTATGAGTTTCTTGGGAAGACTCAACTACATCATCCGGTTCATAGCACAATCTATTGTCATATGTGAGCCAAATCTTTAAGATGTTGAAGAAGGATGCCACTACCAAATGGACTGATGATTGTTAGAAAGCCTTCAACAGAATTAAGGATTACCTGTCCACACCGCCAGTCTTGGTCCCGCCCGAGCCGGGCAGACATCTATTGCTCTACCTTGCAGTATTGGATGGAGCATTCAGTTGTGTTCTGAGGCAGCATGATGAAATGGGGAGGAAGGAGCAGACCATCTATTATCTCAGCAAGAAGTTCGCCCCGTACGAGGCTCGTTATTCTCTATTGGAACACACCTGTTGTGCTCTGACTTGGGTAGCTCAGAAGTTGAGGCACTATTTCTGTGCCTATACTATGTATCTTATATTAAGGATGGGCCCATTGAAGTACATCTTTCAGAAGCCCATGCCCACTGGCAAGCTAGCCAAGTGGCAAATCCAGCTGAGTAAATTCGACATTGTCTACATAACCCAAAAAGCACTCAAGGGACAGGCACTAGTAGACCATCTCGCCGAAAACCATATGGATGGAGAATATGAGTCCCTAAAGATGTATTTTCTGGAAGAAGAGGTATCATTCATGGGAGAAGACATTGCAGAGTCCTATGATGGTTGGAGGATGTTTTTCGACGGAGCAGCAAATTTCAAAGGAGTTGGCATAAGAGCGGTCCTAGTATCAGAAACCGGCCAGCATTATCCGGTATCTGCCAAACTCAGGTTCCCGTACACCAACAACATGGCCGAGTATGAGGCCTGCATCTTGGGGCTCAAGATGGCCATTGACATGAACATTCAAGAATTGCTAGTGATCGGAGATTCAGACCTCCTTATACATCAGGACCGAGAAGAATGGGCGACCAAGAACTCCAAAATACTCCCTTATCTACATCATGTACAGGAGTTGAGAAAGAGATTCACAAAGACAGAATTCCATCCCAGAGTCCAGAACGAGTTTGCCGATGCATTGGTTACTCTGTCCACTATGATACAACATCCAGATAAGAACTTCATTAATCCTATTCCGGTGAAGGTTCATAATCAACCAGCTTACTGTGCTCATATCGAAGAAGAAGCAGACGGAAAGCCTTGGTTTCATGATATCAAGGAATATTTGGAAAAAGAAGAATACCCAGAGCTCGTAAATCTCACTCATAAGTGCACACTTTGGAGGTTGTCCAATAATTTCTTTCACAGTGGAGGAATCCTGTATAGGAGGACTCCGGATTTGGGATTACTAAGGTGTGTCGATGCAAAAGAAGCATCCAGACTGCTAGAAGAAATCTATGTCGGGACCTGTGGACCACATATGAACAGTTTTGTCTTAGCCAAGAAGATACTTCGGGCAGGTTATTTTTGGATGACTATGGAGACGGACTGCACCCAGTATGTCCGAAAGTGCCACCGCTATCAGATACATGCCGACATGATAAGGGTGCCTCCAAATGAGCTTAATACAACAAGCTCGCCATGGCCATTCGCCGCATGGGGAATGGAAGTTATAGGACCAATCGAACCTACCGCATTAAACGGGCATAGGTTTATCCTAGTAGCAATTGACTATTTCACCAAATGGGTTGAAGCAGCATCTTACAAAGCAGTGACTAAGCAAGTCATGACGGATTTAGTCCGCAGCCGCATTGTTTGCCGATTCAGAATTCCAGAGTCAATCATTATTGATAACGGTTCCAATATCAATAGTGACTTGATGAAGTCTATGTGTGAAACCTTCAAGATCAAACACAAGAATTCCATAGCTTACAAGCCTCAGATGAATGGAGCCGTGGAAGCCGCCAATAATAACATCAAGAAGATACTAAGGAAAATGATAGAGAAGCATAAGCAATGGCATGAGAAGCTAGCATTTTCTTTATTGGGATATCGCACCACAGTCCGCACGTCAACTAGGGCAACCCCCTATATGCTGGTTTATGGTACGGAAGTAGTCATTACCGCCGAGGTAGAAATTCTCTCCCTAAGGATCATAGATGAAGTGGAACTCGACGATGCAGAATAGGTAAAGAGTCGTTATGATTAGATGGCTCTTATAGATGGTAAAAGAATGAATGCAGTTTTCCATGGTCAGCTTTATCATAACAGAAAGTCCAGAGCCTTCAGCAAGAGAGTCAAACAAAAATGGTTCACACCGAGGCAACTGGTGTTAAAGAAGATTTTTCTACATCAAGATGAAGCCAAAGGGAAGTTCTCTCCCAACTGACAGGGTCCATACATGGTTCATCGGGTTCTGACAGGAGGAGCCTTTATACTCGTAGAAATGGATAGAGAAGTTTGGCCAAAACTGATAAATTCAGATGCAGTCAAGCGATACTATGTGTAACCATTTCTGATTCTCTTATGTAATTTGAAATACGTCTGACCTGATTCCCGTTTAAGAGGGGATACGTAGGTAGCCTTATGGGTTCGTCCACAATTCAATAAAATTTTCATTTCACAAGAGAAGTTGCAATGTCGTGGACCACGTCTCAGTCATTGGTTCATCTAAAGAAAACTATTCTTAACTAACTATGTATTTATGCTATATTTTACTAAATCATGCATGTGTATCACCAAAAGTGCTCTGTTTAGAAACGCTACCCCAAGGATACACACAGTATCACCAAATCAGAGCCGAGCAGGTCGAGCAAAGTCAGCGGGGATACGAACTAACCTTTCCCCTTTGCAAAACTCACAATTTTTCTATGGATACAGGTACCCAAGTTGCAAAATCATCAAACATATTTATACAACTCATACTTTTCAGGAATGCAACTCTCAGGACCACCGTACCTATTCACGATCACTATCCTTGCACAATATCCCCATCAACCACAATATCGCAATTAGCTATTAGCTAAGAAACTCTACTACTATTCACTTTTTATACTTTGCATTGCATAAGGCTACCATTGTACCTTCTAAGGTTAAGCTCTACCTCCATCTGCATTTCTACATTGCATAAGGCTACCATTCTGCCTTTCGAGGTTAAGCTCTACCTCCATCTGCATTTCTTGCATTGCATAAGGCTACCATTCTGCCTTCTGAGGTTAAGCTCTACATCCATCTGCATTTCTACATTGTATAAGGCTACCATTCTGCCTTTCGAGGTTAAGCTCTACCTCCATTAGCATTTCTTGCATTGCATAAGGCTACCGTTATGCCTTCCGAGGTTAAGCTCTACCTACATCTGCATTTTTTGCATTACATAAGGCTATCATTCTGCCTTTCGAGGTTAAGCTGTCACGACCCAGATTTATCCCACCATCAGGCATCGTGATAGCGCCTACTAACGGAGCTAGGCCAGCCAAACATTACACATCCTCTATCAACATCACTAATAAAATACTATCTATAATTAAATAAATGCGGAAGACTTTTAAGTTTAACCAAATAAAATAACAATGCGGAAATTTGAAACATATCACTACCCAAAACCTGGTGTCACTAGCTCACGAACTGCTAAGAGTACTACACATAACTGTCCGAAAGAAATATAATATTGTTTGTCTCGAATACATGAGATAACAGACTGAAAGTAAAGGTAGAGGAGACAACGGTTCCTGCGGACGCCTGCAAGGCTACCTCGGTGTCTCGCTGGTCGAAGTACCAACACTCGCACTACTGCTACTGTTGATGT
>MU715646.1:51805-83701 GCA_026770625.1 Nicotiana glauca | reverse complement strand
ATTTTCCTTAATAATTTCAGAAAAACAATTTAACAGAAAAATTCTTTTACTCAGGTTCTAGACCTCGGATTTCGACTCCGGGCACATGCCCGAGTCCCATATTTTTCTACGGACCTTCCGGGACCAAAGTCAACTATAATCATACTAATATCAAAATTCTTCAAATTTTTCACAGAATTCACATATTTCAACACAGAAATTTTCCGACTACGCGCCCGGACTGCACACGCAAATCGAGACAATAGAAAATGAGGTTTTCAAGGCCTCAGAAGCACGTAACAGATGAGGAAAAACAGGTGATGACCCTTTGGGTCGTCACATAAGCTCAACCTCCATCTTGCATGGTTGAAAGATTTCCACCTTTATTTATGTCTTTCATCAGCTGAAACATCGCCACTTTCATCTATATCTTGCATGGTTGAAAGATTGCCACTTTTATTTATATCTTGCATCGGCTGAAACATCGCCACTTTTATCTACATCTTGCATGGCTGAAAGATCGCCACTTTTATTTATATCTTGCATCAGCTGAAACACCGCCACTTCATTTACGCTCTCATGGGCTGAAAGATCGCCACCTATCGCATTGCCTGGGCTGAAATATCACCAAACTGTCCAAAGGCGTCATTGTTCGGAGGCACCATCTTCATAGCTCGAGAATGCCATGCCATGGCCTGAGGACCCTTTTTTTATCTCTTGCATATCATAATTCAAAGGCATCATCGCTCGGAGGCATCATTATCATAGCCCGAGAGCATCATTTCATAGCTTGTGAATCCCTTATTATATGCTTCATGGCCCAGGACATCATCGTCCGAGGACGTCATCCTAACCGTCCAAAGACATCATTCATGGTCCGACGGAAACTTGCATCATGTTTAAATTTATGCACAATATATACGACTATTGCTTATCTGCAGGTAAACCGGTGAGCAACGACCATCTCGGCAGGAGCGATCCCCCTCTGGTGCCCGCAGCCCTATCAGACTCTTAACCTCCTATGTTGCATCCGTTCTTGAAAGATCTCCATTGGCATAATCCCCGACGGATCCTGAACTACATTTGGCCTGATTCATGTACGACCAGGGATATGTAGGTAGCTCAGGAACTAGAGCACGATCAAACTCCTCAAACCGCTTCATTCGGTCAAAATTGGCCATTATATCTTTACCCGACAACTCTTTCATCCTTCCCGGGTAAAGAGGGGCAGCCGTTGATACCCAATTTTTTGCTATGTATTTTTCATACAAACACTTTCAAAATAGCTTATTTAGTATCTTTCCTAGTTTTTAAAGGATTTTTAAATCAATTTATTGCCCATTTTTTAGCAGTATAAAAACTAATAATTATTCCCAAAATTATTATTTTTGATGAATAAATTATTTTATTCTCATATTTATACCAAGGGTAATTTTTATACATTTTTTACAAATTTATTTGGAATTTTAAAATCTAAATTGCATATAATTGCAATTTTAGCCTATTTTAAGAATTAATAGAATTTTATAATTATAAAATTGGTTTCTATATTTTTAAATTAATATTTATATATTATTAACTGATTCAGTACTTTCAATTTTCTTTTAAAATTATTTTTACTATTTTTATAAAATAGAAAGGGAAAAACTGGGTATTTAAAACGTGACCCATCTTTATTTCAATTATAGCCAAATTTGATCACCCTAATGGTCCCAATTTCGAACCCAATTTTAGACCAGCCCAATCCCATTTAACCCAACCCTTAACCCATTTTAAATTACCCAACGAAGCCCTTTTGATCTGGGTCGTTGATCTCTAAGATCAACGGCTCATATCCACCCTTCCAGAATTAAACCTAAATGACTACCCTAATCCCATCATTTCACTCCAATAGCCGTCTCCAAATACCCTCCCTCTCTCAAACTCTCTCAAGGTTCCTGAAACCCTAATCGTCTTCTACCATTTTCAACCTCAAACTCACCAGAATCCATGGCCTCTCAGGTCATGGATGGCCTACACTCATCTCCCTCTGCTCTTGAACGCTTAGTTTTCGAAGTTTTGAGGTCTGACCTCGATGGTTTCCATTCACATCTTCTCTAATTCAATGTTCTATGGCCTCTCCAGCTTTGCTCCGGTGTATCCAAAGCATTTCGAGCCTAGTTCTGACTCATCCGACTCAAGATCAGATCTTTTTTCAAGCCTTTCTCATTCTAGGGTTCCTCTAAAACCCTAGCTATTCGAGGTTTTCTCTTATTGTTTTCTTAAATCTGTTCTATATCTTTGTTCTACTTGAGTTTTAAGACGTTTTCCCCAATTTTTCTTTCAAAAATTACTTCTCTCCGATTTAGGGTTTCTGAAAAGTTCAAAATATTTCTCTGACTTTTCTTTTCCTTTTTCTTTGTGTATATTTGTCACGCATGTGCTTCTACTGCTTTCTTATATTTTTTTACTATATATTTTCTTCTATGCCGTGTCTTTCTACTGTGTTTCTACACCATGCTTGCATGTTCATCCTGCTGTGTTTTTCCTATATGTCTTGTTGATATACTTTTCTAGTATTTTGTGTTCTCTTACTGTATGTATCTCCTACTAAATTCTTAAGTTCCTTGTTTGCCTTTTGCTGGACCTTGTTTGAGCTCTCTTTAAACATGTTTCTTCTCCTGTTTTCTTAAGTGTTATACTACCTCTTTTCTCTTCTGAACTTGTTTAAGTCCCAGGTTTTTCTTAAACATGTTCCTTCTACCCTCACTATGCTTCAAATCAGTTTCTTCACTCTGCTGTTTCAAACTTGTTATTGCATCTGTTTGTTTTCTCATAAGTCTCTGAAATAGACCCCTAAGCCTGTTTCAATTATTTGTCTCCTCGTCTCTATATGTGATTCGAGTTGGAAACCCTAGGATTTGGGGGTTTTGGCGAGTTTTGATCTTGTGTTTGGACTAGGGTTCTATTTTGGAACCCTAGACTCTCTCAGACTGGTTCTATTTTGGAACCTTAGACTCTCTCAGACTCATTCTGAGTCTATGAACTGAGCTTGAACTTCTTTGTTTATGACTCTAAACTTTTTTTATGCTAGACGCTTCTACTGATTAGTATGACAATTCTTCGTGCTTGAGCATGGCTGTATGTTTTTATATGTGTGATGAATTCTTTCTTCTGAAAAGGTTTTCAGCTTATGATTGATTTAGAATCCTCTTTTAGGTTTAATTGATTAGTACCGATGTTCCTTAAATCAAGATCTTTCCTATCTTCCTAACCTGGTTCATTCACACGAAATCTTCAATTTTTGATTTTACTGGTTGTTGATTGATTGACTTTCCTTATTTGCACAAACCGTGTACTATCATACTTTTCCTTAAACAAATCTCTGTGTATTTACCCTTCTTGTGCTGCTTTGGAAAAGTGTTTGATCAACCTCTTTCCTTAGTTATTTTACCCGTTTGAAATCATAATCCCTTAACTAAAGGGAAACTTGTGTAATTGATTGACAACTGATTTTTAAAATTATTCTGCTTGCGATCTACACTATAAAAAAAGGCACGACTCCTTTCTCACAACACACCTTGAATTCGATGCTTTCAATTACACACTCTCAATTCAACACTTTTACACACATAATCTCGTAGCTCTCTTCTAAAATATTCTAATTATTTGCTTGCACGTTGGCTTTACATGACTACTGCTTCTTTTCTTGTTTCCCTGAAACTGGTATGTTCTAATTTAGTTTTCAGGCTCATCCCAATGTTTTTATTTTATAGCTTCTACAATCTTGTCTACTTTGTTGTCTATGCTCAGTGTTAAATATGTATGATATTCTCTTTGCATCTGTTTCTACTGTGAATCCATGTACCCCTATTCCCTTTTATGTGTTTGATTTAAAGTTCAAAACATGGCAATATCCAAATTGTTGCTCATGTCTGGTCTTGATCCTTTAAGGGATCATTACTCCCAAACAATGTGGCTAACAGGCTGGTTGGTGTGTGCCAGCATTTCCAATTTCTGGGTATGACCACCAGCCTGTCTTGGCTTTCCCCAAAATCCCCTCTATGCACTTACACTCTCTCTTAGATTCTAAGTTCTGCCCCCTCTTATGAGCCTTGCTTTGGGACCTTGAGTTCCCTTTGAACTTGGACATTTGAGGGCTGGCCCTTCCACACTGCACTATAACTCAATTCTACAATGTATTTGGGTGCAAGCACTATCCGGAGTCCATCTAAGACTCTTTGGGAACTCTGATACATCCCAAATAAGATAAAGGCTTTAGAAATTTGATCTTTGGGGTTGGTTTATTTCATGCTTTAGACAGAAGTCTGAATCAGGCTCTCCTGGGTTAGAATTTTAGTTTTCTGATGTAATTTTACTCTTTTTTCTTATTCATTTTGGGCTATAATAATCTTATAATAACTTATGGGGTTTTAGTAAAAAAGGGGAGGGTAAATCATGCATGCAAAGGGGGTAGATACCATGTGCATAGGTATTTATTACACTTCTGCAATCATGTCCTGCTTTCATTTCAGCATTTTCATATAGAAATCATATTTATAGGTCCTGCATTTTCATATAGAAGTCATGTTTATAGGCTCTGCATTTTCATATAGAAATCATTTTTACAGGTTCTGCATTTTCATATAGAAACCATGTCTATAAATTTTTGCACTTCTGTATTACCTAGAAAACATGTCTATGGGTTTTGCATTTCCATATAGAAATCCTGTTTATAGGTTCTGCATTTCCATATAGAGATCCTGTTTATAGGTTTTGCATTTTCATATAGAAACCATGTCTGTAAGTTTCCGCATTTCTGCATATCACATAAATAACATGTCTATAGGACTTCCTGAATTCTGCATATGCATCTATCACTAGGCAAACGTATTTAAAAGTTTAAATAACATATAACGTTCTAAACACCATGCCTATAGGACTTCTGCACTTTCATTTTGATTGTAAACGTTTTAAAATCATTAGCACTTAGAAAGCATGCCTATAGGAGCTATCAACTAAATCTGAATCATCTATTTTGCCTATAAGTCTAAAATCAGTAAATAACAATGCTTAATATCTACAAAACTTATGTTTTTCTGCAACCAGCAAGTCTCATTCTTCAAAATCAGTATACTTCTGCATTAATAGATATCATGCCTATAGGTTTCACCTTGACAAGCTATCAGGTAAACTAGTTAATTAAATTACACTTCGTTAAATTACAACTAGCAAGCAAGTCTGATTCGGATTTCTTATCTGAAATACGTAATAAATCAGTCTACCAACCTTTAATTTTAATTAAGACCATAACCAATATGTGCAAGACCTACTAAACAATCTGTCTTTAAGTTGAGGAGGCCTGTTTGAGCCTTTGATTGTTATGTGTTTCCCCATATATGCTTTACATATTTTTGATTGTCACCTTAGAATTTTATCCTTTTAAAACCACAAAAAGCCCAAATCTCCCTTCCCTTTAGGACTAGTAGTCCCAAATGCCTCCGGGGCTAATAGGATTGGGGACGAGTAATAGCATGCAATAAGTAAAACGAGACCATTCCGCATTTAATACCTTAACGGGGTGGGGAAAGGGTAGATATGGATATGATGACCACGTGATAACATCACGTGTATAAATGGTTACCGGGTGTTGTGTTGGGTGATCCGTTCCCTTACTAGTTTATCTATTTTAGAATTTCAACTGCTTTTTCTCAAACTTTAGCTTCTATAACTACTTTTAACTTTAGTTATTTGCAACAACTATGTGAAAATGTCCTCCTCTTTTACTATTTTATTCAAGAATATTAAAACTGCTTTCTTCTTAAACTTCAGCTTCTTTAACCGCTTTTACCTACATTTGCTTACGATAATTATGTCACTCTTACTTGTCTACCTGTTGTTTGCGCTTAAAGTTACAATAATAGTGTGGCCGGGAATCACACTACTGGATCTCGAGGGTTTCCTAACACCTTCCCCTCGGGATAATTTCAAATCCTTACCCAATCTCTGGTTTTCTAAATTAAAATTCTTCTTAGTGTTCTAATGCACTTAATCATTAGGTGGCGACTCTTTAATCCTCTTAAACCCAATTCCTAAAAGGAAACGAGTTGTCCTCCCAAATGTCATAAACCCGATTTCGCGAGAAAAAAGGGCATCGACACTGATCCTACGAGCCTCCAAAGTCGATGACACAGGCTCGGAGCATATCCTCCAAAATCTGAATAGTACGCTCGGACTGCCCGTCCGTCTGAGGATGAAATGTTGTGCTCAACTCAACCCGCATACCCAATTCTCAATGAACTGCTCTCCAGAAGCGCGAGGTAAACAGCGTACCTCGGTCCGAAATGATGGATACGGGCACACCGTGAAGGCGAACAATCTCCCGAATATAGATCTTAGCTAACCTCTCAGAAGAATGGGAGACTGCCACATGAATGAAATGCGCTGACTTGGTCAGCCTATCAATAATGACCCATACTGCGTCGAACTTCTTCCGAGTCTGCGGGAGTCTAGTAACGAAGTCCATAGTGATCCGCTCCCACTTCCACTTGGGAAGCTCAATCCTCTTAAATAAACCACCAGGCCTCTGATGCTCATACTTGACCTGCTGACAATTCAAACAACAAGCCACATATGCTACAATATCCCTCTTCACTCTCCACCACCAATAATGCTGCCGCAAATCATGATACATCTTTGCAGTGCCCGGATGAATAGAGTACTGGGAGCTATGGGCCTCCTCCAAAATCAACTCTCGGAGCCCATCCACATTAGGCACACATACTCGACCCTGCAATCTCAAAACTCCATCATCATCTAAGGTAACCTGCCTGGCACCTCCGCGCTGCATCGTGTCTCTAAGGACACACAAATAGGGATCATCATATTGCCGATCATGGATACGCTCCAATAATGAAGAACGAGCGATCGTGAAAGCTAACACACGACTGGGCTCAGAAATACCCAGCCTCACGAACTGATTGGCTAAAGCCTGAACATCCAAAGCAAGCGACCTCATACCGACCAGAATATAAGCAAGACTACCCATACTGGCTGACTTCCTACTCAAAGCATCGGCCACCACATTGGTCTTACCCAGATGATATAAGATGGTGATATCATAATCCTTCAACAACTCCAACCACCTCAGCTGCCTCAAATTCAACTCCTTTTGCTTGAAAAAATACTGAAGACTCTTGTGATCAGTGAACAGCTCGCATGGCACGCCATACAGATAATGCCTCTACATCTTCAGTGCGCGAACTATGGCTGCTAAGTCCAAGTCATGAATCGAATAGTTCTTCTCATGAATCTTCAACTGCTGCGAAGCATAGGAAATGACCTTGCCATCCTGCATCAACACTGCACAAAGCCCACGGGTAGTATCACAATAAACTGTATAAGGCCCTGAACCTGTGGGAAAAACCAACACCAGTGTCGTAGTCAGAGCTATATTGAGCTTTTGAAAACTCACCTCACACTCATCCGACCATTTGAACTGGGCACCCTTCTGGGTCAACCTGGTCATCGGGGCTGCAATAGATGAAAACCTCTCCACGAACCGATGATAGTAGCCTACTAATCCTAAGAAACTCCGAATCTCTGTAGCTGATACTGGTCTAAGACAGTTCTTGACTGCCTCAATCTTCTTTGGATCAACCTGGATACCCTATGCTGACACAACATGACACAGAAATGCAACTGAACTCAACCAGAACTCACACTTCGAGAACTTTTCATATAACCGACTATCCCTCGGAGTCTAAAGAAACACTCTAAGGTGTTGCTCGTGCTCCTCCTGGATGCGGGAATATATCAATATATCATCAATGAAGACTATCACGAATGAATCCAAATAAGGCCTGAACACTCGGTTCATCAAATCCATAAAAGTTGTTGGGGCATTTGCCAACCCGAATGACATAACCAAGAACTCATAATGCCCGTACCGAGTGCAAAAAGCTGTCTTAGGGACATCGGATGCCCTAATCCTCAAGTGATGGTAGTTAGATCTCAAGTCAATCTTTGAAAATACCTTGGCACCCTGAAGCTGATCGAAAAAATCATCAATCCTCGACAGCAGATACTTATTTTTTATTGTAACCTTGTTCAATTGCTGGTAATCAATACACATTCTCATCGACTCATCCTTCTTTTTGACAAATAATACCGGTGTACCCCAAGGAGAAACACTGGGTCTAATGAAACCCTTCTCAAGCAAATCTTGCAATTGTTCCTTTAACTCTTTCAACTAAGGTAGGGCCATACGATACAGCGGGATAGAAATGGGCTGAGTGCCCAGAGCCAAATCAATGCAAAAGTCAATATCCCTATCGGGTGGCATACCTGGCAGAACTGAAGGAAATACCTCAGGAAACTCACGAACAACAGGCACAGAATCAATAGAAGGGACCTCAGCACTAGAATCACGAACATAAGCCAAATAGGCCAAACACCCCTTCTCGACCATACGCCGAGCCTTCACATACGAGATAAAATTGCGGGTAGAATGACCTGGAGTACCTCTCCACTCTAAACGAGGCAAACCCGGTAAGGCTAACATCATAGTCTTGGCATGACAGTCCAAGATAGAGTGGTAAGGTGATAACCAGTCCATCCCCAATATAACATCGAAGACAAACATGTCTAAAAGCAACAAATCTACACGAATCTTAAGACCTCCAATCACCACAATACAAGAATGATGGACTCGATCGACCACAATAGAGTCACGCACCGGCGTAGACATATAAACAGGAACACTTAATGAATCACAAGGCATGACCAGGTACGGTGCAAAATAAGATTACACATACGAATACGTAGACTGTGGATCAAATAACGCTGAAGAATCTCTATCACAAACTAGAACTGTACCTATAATAACTGCATACGAAGCCTCAGCCTAGGGCCTGGCTTGAAGAGCATAACATCAGGGCTGGGCCCTACCACCCTAAACCTCATCTCTGGGTCTATCTGCTGCTGGCTAGCCTCCACCTCTAGCGGCCTGAGCTCCACCTCTAGTACCTCTACCTCTACCTCTAGCACCTCTACCCCTACCTCTAGCTGGCTGGGCGGGTTGTGGGACACCTGGTGCCTGAACCATGGCATGGGAACTCTAATGCTGAAAGCCACCTGGTGTGCGAGGGCAATAGCTAGCAATGTGCCTCGTGTCGCCACAAGTAAAACAAGCCCTCGGCTGTTGGGGCTGACGACCCTGGAAACTCTGAAACGGTGGTGCACTGATAGGTGCTGGTGGTGCACTGTAGGGTTGCTGATCGGAATACTGCGTTTGAGGACCACGGCTACCTGAATCACCGTGAGAAACCTGAAGAGCTGACATAAAGGACCTAGGAGGATAGCCTCTGCCATATGAATGTCTATCTCTAGACGAGGTACCACTGAACCTGCCTGAATGAAGAGGCCTCTTGTCTGCCCCACGACTACCCCCTGTGATACTACCATCTCAATCCTCTAGGCCACATTGGCCGCCTTCTGGAAGGAGATCTCACTCCCAGTCTCTCTAGCCATCTGGAGACGAATCGGCTGAATGAGTCCATCAATAAACCATCTCACTCTCTCCTTCTCAGTAGGGAGTATAATAAGGGCATGACGCTAAATCTATGAATCTAGTCTCGTACTGGGTGACAGTCATGGATCCCTATTGAAGACGCTCGAACTGCCTCCGATAGGCCTCTCGTTGTGTAATAAGGAGAAACTTCTCCAGAAATAGTTGTGTGAACTGCTCCCAGGTCAAGTCTGGTGATCCTGCTGGTCTAGCTAAGCAATAATCCCTCCACCAAGTCTTGGCGGATCCAGACAAGTGAAATGTAGCAAAATCAACCCCATTGGACTCAACAATCCTCATGTTTCGAAGAACCTCATGACAACTGCCTAGATAATCCTGGGGATCCTTAGTAGATACACCGCTGAAGGTAGTAGTGAAGAGCTTAGTGAACGTATCCAATCTCCACAAAGCATCGGTAGACATGGTTGCACCATCATCGAGCTGAGCTACCATACCCAGCTGAACCACTCCAACTGGTTGGGCCGCTGGAGTCTGAATCTGAGGAGCTACTTGCTCCGCAGTACGAGTACCAGGAGTCTGGGCTCCTCCTCCAGCCTGAGAGACGGTTGGTGCTACATGAAGTAAACCTGCCCTGGTGACACTCTCCATAAGGCCCACTAGACGGACCAGAGCATTCTGAAGAACTTGGGTAGCAATAAACCCCTCGGGGACCTGAGCTGGGCCCACCGAAACTGCTGGGGCTGGAACCTTGTCATCAAAATCAACCTGAGGCTCCGCTATGGGTGTTGCTTCCCTGGGCTGAGCTATGCCCCTGCCTCGGCCTCTAGCACGCCCTCGCGCTCTGCCCCTCGTAGGAGCTTCTAGGGGCTCGGACTGCTGATCGGTAGATGAGGAAGCGTGTGTATCTCCATCTACGAAAGAACAGAGTAAAAACTCAATTAGCATTGAGAAACCAAACCGCACGACAAGAAAGAACAAATGTGAGATTTTATTCCTAACTATGTAGCCACTTGGGGATAACTACAGACGTCTTCATACCGATCCCTCAGACTCTACTAAGCTTGTCCGTGAACTATGAGACCCATGTAACCTAGAGCTCTGATACCAACTTGTCACGACCCAAATTTTCCACCCTCGAGAGTTGTGATGGTGCCTACTCGTAGAAGCTAGGAAAGACACAACATTATGAATTCTTATCTCTTTTGTTTTAATCATTTTTATAACATATATTAGCGAGTGGCAAACAATTAAATAACAACGGAATGTGAGATATAAGCGAAAGCCTTAGACGAAATGAAACAAAATAATAAGAAAAAGATTCCACATATACCTCTACCCAAAACTGGTGTCACAACATTCATGGACTGTCTAAGATCACTACATACAATGTCTGAAAGAAAGAAATATTGTCTGTCTCGAATACAAGAGATAACAAAACATAATAAGGGATAGAGGAGACGTCGGGCCTACGGACGCCTGCAAAGCTACCTCGGTGTCTCTGTGGACTGAAGGCTGGCTCCCGATCTACTACTGCTGACCAAAAGCTGTATCTGCAAATAAGTGTAGAGAGTAGCATCAGTACAACCGACCCCATGTGTTGGTAAGTGTTTGGCCTAACCCCGGTGAGGTAATGACAAGGTTAGGACCAGACTCTAGATAAACCTGTGTTGTTATATATATATATGCAGCAGAAAAATAAACAAGAATAAATAGTTTAAATGGGAGGGAGACATGCTTAGGGTAATAACAGATAAAGCAGAATCTCGAGAAAATCATAAAGAAACCAAAATCCAACTCCTAACAAGGATAAGGAAAACAAAGACAGATTTGACTTTAGGTTCACATCTCGTTGCAGGTGTGCAACCCAATCCCATTTCTCATTTCTTGTGGTAGGCGTACCACTCACTCCCATTTTGTCATATCTCGTGGTAGGCATATCATCCGCTCCCATTTCGTCATATCTCGTGGTAGGTGTACCACCGGCTTCCATTTCATCATATCTTATGATAGGCGTACCACCCACTCCCATTTCATCATATCTTATGGTAGGCATACCACCCGCTCCCGTTTCATCATAACTTATGGTAGGTGTACCACCCGCTCCCATTTCAAGCCAACACAAAATCAAAATAAAATTCTGGCAAGGGAACAAAGCAATATAATAACTTCCCGGCAAGGGAACAACAATATCAAAACAATCATCCCGGCAAGGGAGAATAAGCTATAACCAATCCTAACTCAACTTCTACTCAGCTCAATTAATAAAAATACTCAATCATAAATAAAGTCCACGAGAATAAACTAAATCTTTGCTCAATATCAGGAGTCATCAATTAAAGCATCCGAAGTGTCATTTAAGAACACAACAACTATTAATTTAAGACTCACGGTCATGCTCGACACCAATGTATAGATACTCGTCACCATGCCTATACATCGTACTCAACAAGAAGCAAATAGCAAATATGACTCAACTCCTAATCTCTCAAGCTAAAGTTAGACCGAACACTTACCTCAAACTTCCACGGCCAACTCAATCCTCAAAAACCACCTTTCCTTTCGAATTAGGCTCTAAATCAATTGTATCTATACATAATCGAATTCATAACATCAATAAATGCTAAACAATCCAATTCCAATGTCTAATTATAGCCTTTTAATCATTCTCCCCAAAAACCCAAAAATGGACCCCGGGCCCGCTTGGTCAAAACACGAGGTTCGGACCAAAATCAAATCCCTCATTCACCCACGAGCTCGAATATATAATTATTTCCAGAATTCAACCCCAAATCGAGGTCTAAATCACAATTAATCAAAAAAGCCCTAACTCTACCCAAATTACTAATTTTCTACCTTTAGTTCCATGTTTTAAGCCTAGAAATCGAATAGATGTTGATGAAAATGGAAGAAAATAAGTTAAAGATTACTTACCCAAGAGGTTATGGTGAAAAAAAGCTTCAAAAATCGCCTAAGAGCTTTGGAGAAGAAGAGGTTTATGAAATTCTGTAAAAAACCCAAAATGCTACTGTTTTGGGTCTTTTAAAATCACTGGAAAAAATTGTCCTTCGCGATCGCGACATACCCATCGCGTTCAAGACGAGGAAGGCTTGGTTAAGCCTTCGCGTTCGCATAAACGGGCTCGCGTTTGCGGAGAAGGATCTCCTTAAGCCCTCGCGTTCGCGTGCAAAGGATCGTGTTCGCGATGAACAAATTTGGTGGCCCTTTCCCTGAACCCTACGCGTTCGTGAGTGGATGGACACGTTTGCGAAGGGTCTCCCCGCTCAGCTTCACGTTCGCGTCCTAACCTTTGCGTTCGCCAAGAAGAAAACTGGCACTTGGGAATTTTTCCTTACGCGTTCGCGAGTGGGACTATGCAAACGCGACGAACAATTTCCTTGTGCACTGATCAACAAAAATCTGCTACATTTCTTAAGTTCCAAAACTTCACGAAACACGTCCAAAACACTCCCGAGCCCTCGAGACTCCTAACCAAACACACGTACTAACTCACATACAAACTTATCCGTGTGATCAAATCGCCAAATTAACCTCAATAACAGTGAATTAAACCTCAAAATCAAGAACTTTTCTCAAACTTAATCAAGTATCAAATTTAGCAATTTAGGTCCGAATCACATCAAATGATATTCGTTTTTAACCAAATTTTATAGAAATGTCTTAAACCATAGATAAGACCTGTACCGGTCGCCAGAACTAAAATACGGGCCCGATACCAACACGTTCTAATCAAATTTTATTTAAAATTTCCTTAACAATTTCTGTTAAAAATTTATTTCTCGGGCTCGGGGCCTCGAAATTCGATTCCGGGCATACGTCCAAGTCCTGTATTTTTGTACGGACTCTCCGGGACCGTCAAATAGGTTCGTGTTCGTTTATCCAAAACGTTGACCGGAGTCAAATTAACTCATTTTATAACCAAATTTTATTATTTTTCTTAGATTTTCATATTTAAACTTTTCAGCTATGCTTCCGGACTATGCACGCAAAACGAGGCAACTCTAAATGAGGTTTTCAAGCCTCGGAGACACAAAATTTAATTAAAAGTAAGTGATGACCTTTTGGGTCGTCACACTTATCCCATTAATAATGTCTTTAATTATGGAATTCAATTATGTCATTTCCTTTTTTATTTCTCCCTCTTCTTCTACGCAGATTTAAGTGAATTTGACTGTTATTTGAGGGTTGAGTGGCAGGTCGCATTTGTCAAGCTTTTGTCCTTCTCCTTTTTTTTTCTTTTCATCATCTCATCGAGTAGGCGCAATGATCTTCAATCTACTCGATAAGTCGATGTGTATATGCTTAACATATATTCCAAAAGTGGACAAACCTAATATTTAGCAATTACATGTAATGTTTTCACGTAGTGATGTATCAAAAACAATTCAAATAAACTTTTGAGGAAATTTTAATATAATTTTGGAATAATCCTTGTAATGTTTTTATACAATTCTAATATAATACTGTATTATACTTATATTACTATTGTATCAGGTTGTTTTACATATTGATGTATTATATACAATTCATATACAATTATCATATATTTATGATACAATTCGAAAATAATTTTTAAACATTTTGAACTTATTCTTCTTCTTCTTCATGTTTCAATGTGAAATTCCACCTAAACCAACGGTAAGCTCTATAAAAATTAGCACAAAATCACCAATAATCATAATTTTTATTTTCATATTGAAAATCAAAGAGGAAGAATACATCACATGCAAAAACATATAAACCAATTAAAACTGTTACCATTCTGATACAAATATTTTATTATACTTGCATTGTATAATGTATCCATGTATTGATGCATCGGATACAATTTCAATACAGTCATAAAGAATTCTAACACAATTGCAATACAATTATCATACAATCGCGATACAATTGTAAAACTTCTTCTCTTCGGGTTTCAATATAAAATTTTGCCTAAAATCAACTCTAAATTTAACCTATCTCCCGCAAAATTAAGATATAAACTCCAAAGTACATTCTCAATCCTTTGCAAGGACACCCAATTCAAATAAATCAAAAATTCGTAAAACCCAAATATTGAATTCAAAGTTCCGAGACTTTTAAATGGTTATCAATGGAGAACGTCCCTTTGCTGCTGCAAACTTAGAGATAATATTGATAGATTTGTGTGAAGAGGGGGAGATTTGAACTGATGTGTATGAAGAAGAAATAAATCTTTTGAAATCTTTTTGATGGAATGAAAACGTAATAGAAGGGGCTTTGTATAATTGAATACAGAAGGGAGGGGATAGGGGAGACGTGGGGGGCTATATCAGTTACATCCTAATTTTAAGGAATAATCTCTTTACTAAGGCTTTGTATACAATAGTAAATATAGATAGAGAATGTAATTTTTAATGAACCTAGAGAAAAGTAAAAAAAAGTTTCTATTATAGTATATCTAGGTAAATTTTCCTTATTTAAATTTGAAGAATTAACCTAAATAGCCGCCAACTCAAGCGCTTAAACTAAAAATTACCAGTAAAGGTATAATATATGCATAATTTATGTATTATATGTGTATAATTATGTATAATCAATGTATAAATTGTGTATCGGCTAGAAAAAATAAACAACGAATATGGACGACTATTTATGTAAAGATCCCTTTAAATTTTGACATGGGCATTTGCATCTATACCCGTTTTTTGTGTCACATTTTAACTTGTGCCCGCTTTGAAAAAATTTTGCAAACGTACCCGTTTTTTTGCATAACTTCAGCATACAGGGCTGAAGTAGCAAAGGCAATCACGCAAAACTTCAGCATTCTAGTAGTCGGGCCTGAAGTTCAGCTCTAGAGCTGAAATTTTTGTTTTGTAACTGTCGAACTTTAGCTCTAGAGCTGAAGTTTTTGTTTATAACTGGCGAAGTTTTTATTTGTAACTGGCAAACTTCAGCTCTAAAGTTGAAGTTTTTATTTTGTAACTGTCGAATTTGTAAGTAGATTATTTAAATATTGTGAACTCACGAGAGATGACGGATTGGATACAGAATAGCCATCAAATTACAGCCTTTGAAGTGGTGCGCGCGAGTGTGCGACCAAAGTCTAAAAAGAGTTACATTCAATTTACATATGTTATTTGCATTAATCATCTTCTTGGCCTCATACAACCAGTCTTTCTATTTGCTGGAGCAAAGCGTTTAATATTAAACTTCACGAGATCTGTAATTTTAGAATAATAGAAAGAGAGTAGTATTTTTATTATTTATCCTTGTGATTTCATCTGTAGTTTTTTTTTCTTGGACTAGGGAAGAAAGGAGGTACACTGCAGCATTGTGGGTAACATCGTAACAAGTATTAATATTTATTCCATTTTTTTGGTAACTAAACAATTTTATTACCAAGTAATATTTTACACGCAGGTTCTTTCTATAGCTTGTGCTAGACAGAAGTCCTAGACTAAGCTATTTCTTCTGTATCTCTATCCTCCTAAATTTTCTATACAATTCAATGAACAATGGGATAGTAATTCAGTTCTAGCAGCCTTCTCTTCAGTCGTTGTTTCACATTGCCTCTACAGTGTATGTCCTGTACTAGAAATCTAGTAATTGTTTCTGCACTTCTTTATGTTGCTTGGAAAACTCTTGCATTCCTCTCTTGACATATATAGTATATGCTCCCAGCTAGCATCATCTTGTAGATTTTAGCATTTGTACTTCTTCCTCGACAGTGTTGCTCAGCCTATTTTAGTTCATGCTCCCAAGTCATCACCTGTCTATAGATCCTCATCCATTCCAGCATAGCAGTCCATAATTGTGTAGAGAAAGAACAAGTAAAGAAGAGGTGATTAGCAGTCTCCACTTCTATGTTGCATAGTGGGCAGGTATCATCTTCTACATAGCCCCATCTTCTCAACCTATCTCTTGTTTGGATTCTCCTGTGAGTAGCCAGGAACATTATGAATATCCACTTAGGTAGTCCACTGTTGTTACAATAAGCCTTCTCCCTGAGACTTTGCTAAATTGCTCTATTTGCTTCAGGTACATGGTTTTGATTGAAAATGTTTCCAGCCTAATCACATCTTCCTCTGTATACCCAACTTCTTCAAAGTATTTCTTGGCTTTAAAGATCTTCTGAATCACCCAAGATGCTTGTTTTAGTTCATCTCCCCACCCTGGCTTATATTTCTTATAGTACATATGGATCCATTGCACCCACATTTTGTCTTTCTTCTTGCATAAGTTCCACAATAGTTTGCATATGGCAGCTTTATTCCATAAGCCTATGTTCATCAGATTCAATCCACCAGCTGCTTTAGACCAACATAATCTGTCCCAGGCTATGGGTGATTTCCTTGTAGCCTCAACACTACCTGTCCATAAGAATCTTCTACATATACTTTCAATCAAATGGATTAGTTTCTTAGGCAGTAAGAAAATCTGATACCAATACACTTGAATAGAGAGTAACACACTTCTAATAAGTTGGACTCTTCCTACATAGGATAAGTTGGCATTGTTGTACTGACATCCTTTTAGTACTCAAAGGTACTCCCAGGTATCTCACTAAAAGGAGCCCCTTAGAGAACCCCAACAGTTGCAGAATTTCCTGTTGAATATCATCTCTGACTCCTCCAAAATAGATTGAGCTTTTCTCAGTTTTGGCCACTAAACCTGATGCCTGTGAAAACTCTTGAAAACGTTGGTATAGTAGTTTTACTGATATGGCATCACCTCGATAGAATAAAAGCAAGTCATCAGCAAAGCTGAGTTGAATTATGCTCAGCTTGGCACACTTAGGGTGGAAGTTGAAATCTAGGTTCCTTTTAAGTGTCTTAAGAAGTCTTGTAAAATACTCCATAGCCAATACAAATAAGTAGGGAGATAAAGGACCACCATGTCTCTATCCCTTTTTAGCCTTGAAAGGTACTGAGTGCTACCCATTTAAAATGATGGAATATATGACAGTCTTCACACATTTCATAATCCAATTCACAAACTTTCCTGGCATTTTCTTACTCCTCAGTACTTGCTCCATGTAATTCCATTCAATAGAGTCGTAGGCTTTCTTCATATCCACTTTCAGCATGCATCTAGGTGATATATCTTTTCTACCATAGCCTTTAACAAGTTCATGGCTCATGATTATGTTATCATTAATCAATCTTCCCGGGACAAATGCATATTGGCTTTTATCTACTATGCCATCCATTATCTCTTGTAATCTATTAATTAACACCTTCAAAATGATTTTGTAGATGAGAGTGCAGCAAGAAATTGGTCTAAAATTAGTAACTCTAGATAGATTTGGTACCTTAGGAACCAGGGTCATTGTTGTACAGTTGATAGGCTGGTGTAAATTGTCTTTTGAGATAAACTCCAGTACTGCTTCAGTTATCTTTTTCCCAACCACATGCCATGCTTGCTTGAAGAAGAGTGCATTGAATCCATCACATCCAGGTGCTTTGCTATCACTTATCCTCATTAGAGCCATGTGTATTTCTTCCTTAGATACTGATGTTGTCAATGGCAGTTTGATGTTCAAAACGTCAATACCACATAAGAGGGGGGTGATTTGTGTGGTACTTAATTTTCACACTAGAAGAACCTGGTTCTTCTAGATGTATTTACTATGACTATTTGCGAAATTAAGAGTGCATAAAATAAAGAACACAAAGATTTTTACGTGGAAAACACCTAGCTCAAAAGGTAAAAAAACCACGACCTACTACTCAGTAGAACTTTCCCAAACTTCCGCTAAAATCACTGAGCCAAAACAGCATTTACAAAACTCTTGTAAAACCTAAGGATTAAACTCTAATCCCAGTGTAGCACACAGCCTCAACTGTTGCGACAACTTCAAGTTAACTCTAACTTGAATACTCAAAGTACCTAATACAATTGCTTCCAGATAAAGCTGAAAGGTATAATATGAAAACACCTACTACAATTGAACTAGAAATAAATAAAGACACAATGGAATTGGTTCTTCACTCTGGTTCATGTAGCTTCAGATTTGCACACTTGAATCACACACAAATTGCTTGCAAAACCGCCTAGCTCTTTTACTCTCAATTTAGTTTAACTTCTGCGTATGTGCAATCACCTGTAAAAGAGAACACTCATTATTATTTATAGAGTTAGTAATCAGAGTTTGATTAAAACTCAAATTGATTATCATTCATCAAATTCGAGTCCTAGAACAATTCAAACTCCAATCCTTATCCTTGATCCGGATGTAGTTCTCTTCATATAAGGAGACTTCAACTCCTTATCCTATGCAACCTTTTCGATCAACTCAAAATATATTGTTGTTGATCCTTGAGACTTATCTTCTTCACACGTATGTCACATGTGTAAGTATATCAATATTGTGTCTCACATGATGGACCTGGTTCATGACTGAGTTCCTTTTGTCAATCTTCAAAACTTCATCTAAACTTGGGCCAACAAATTCCTCCTTTTTAATGATGACAAACTCTGTGCTTTTATTGATCAGAGACCCTGTAGAACTCAGCTTAATTTTCACACTTTAATTTAAATTATCATTAAGAACCAGGTTTAATCAGGTTATAAATATCACTTTATTTCATAATACAAAGTAAAGCACAATATCTCTTCCCCCTTTTGGCATCATCGAAAAGTTGCATATTATATGAATCCCATATGTTAATTATTACACATGGCCAGTGGGGCAACTACAAGTGAAAACATGATTTAGTTAATCAATAATCAACTTCACAAAAATTTAACTATTAAGATCAGAAGTGTCATAGAACAAGAGAAAACAAAGCACATTGTCATTGATTAGGAGGTGTTTCTACAAAACAAACCACAAAAAGAAAAACAAACACCCAACCATGAGCAAAAAATAGAGAAAAGTCCCGAATTTGGGTCACTGAGGGGGTTTCTAAACTGGTTCTAGGGCTTGGAGGAACTAGAGGGTTGGGATTGAAGAATATTTAGCATTGTTTGGAGCATCCCTTCACTCTTTTCTTTTTCCTTTGCTAGCTCAGCTTTGAAGCCATTTCGTTCACTTTCTAGTTCAGCAATGCAAGCCTGGAGCCTAGCAATTTCTGCATCTTTTGTTCCACACTCTAGAACTAATGCCCTAACTTTCCTGTTCACATGAGTCTTCAAGGATGAACCAGGTTCAACTGGGGTTACACTTAGTAGATAGTCACAAGCCTGCAGAGTTTTGATTCCAAAGTACTCTTTGCTGGAGGCCATCTCCCACTTTTTCAATAGCACATCTAACTTGGCCAAGACAGGTGTCAGTATAAACCCATAAGGTGTGGCATGGGCCTTGGAGCCAGTGATGACTCTATCCAGCAGCTTGACAATGAAAGCAGGCCAGTTAATCTGCTTTCCTCTCACAAGACACTCCAGAAGGACCAGGTCCATGTAATTTGCAGTGTGCCTTCTATCCTATCTGGGTAGCAAACACTTGTTCACAAACTCAAAAAGCACCTTGTACTCAGGCTTCATCTCACTCTTTTGCACAAACCTAGCCTCAAGCACTTCTTCAGTAGAATTGGTATCACAGAAATTTCTGGTGATTTGGAGAGCAGAAGGGAGAGAATCTAGACAAGGCCACCTTTGTCTAGCATAGTCATCATAGCCCTCACAGGGTATGTCTAGATTTCTGCCCAATTTAGGTGCATCAAACTGCACCTCTACTCCCCTTACCAAGCCAGTAACAACCCCATTCACTATTGTGGCATTTGCCATAAACTCGATTAGCTCTTTTCTTGCCAGCCTGCCATCCAGTTGAAGAACCATGTCATTCCACCCCTATGCATCCAGAGCATCAACCAATCTTTTCATGTTTGGCTCCTCCATGTCTTTCGGAATTCTTCCCTTCAAGATCTTTCTCCTACCAAAGAGAAAAAATCTGTCATGTTCCTTTTCAGATTCCTCTTTTTCTTCCTCTCCACTCCATGCTTCTTCTTCTTCATGAACTTTCATTTGTTTTCCTTTGACTGCAGACCTGGTTCTTTTTGCCATGGAGGGTTCAGCAGATACATATTCTAAAGACTTCTTGGTAGAAGTCATGGATCTCTTTGGTGTAGGAGTGGGGACCTCCTCAATTGTACCTCTTTCCTGATGGACCAGTTCCATCTCCTCCTCATTTTCTTCTTATGCAGCCACAGAACTTTCCACAACTTTAGCTTTTCCCTTTTCCTTCTTATTTTTCTTGCTTGCCTCTAAGGCTTTCTGCAACTCGGCCTCACTTTGCTTTACCCTGCTTCTAGTAGCTTTCACCTTTGGTGCCGAAGGGAAAGTAGACTTAGGAGATGATACCTTGCTCTTCTTTGTTGGTTTAGAGGCGGTTGGAGCCTTTTAAGAAGAAGCTTTGCTCTTCTTGGGATCATATCTTGCTCCAACCTTCTTCAGAATATCAGCCAAGGTTTCTTCTGCAGATGAACTAGGTTCATCTTGTTGTTCACTCAGGTGTACAAGACATCCAGCAGCCTCCCCAGATTCACTTCCCCCTGGCTTATTGCCACTCCCTTCTATTCCTCCACAAATGAAAAGAATTTTATCTTTATCTTTCTTTCCCTTTCTACTCGACTCTCCCTCATTTACATCTCTCACAGAACCTACCAACACAAACCTATTGTCTACCTTCTCAACTACATCAGAAAAAGCATAACATGTATTTACCTCCCTAGGGTTTTCTTGATTCTTGTCTGAGTCAGAAGACCCACGTTCTTCTCCATCGCTTGCAGAAATAAAAGCTTCAAACTCAGAACTCGAATCAGATGATTCCTTTTTAGAGCTCTCCTTTTCCTGGCTGGCTCTCAATTTTTGTTTAGAGTCGTTCTCAGAACACCAGTATCTACAGTCTTTCTTGCCAACATCTTTTACCGGCGGAGTCTGGGTTTAGGGTTGTCACTAGGGGGTGCAGATGAGGATGTGTTGGGAGATACAAGTGGGGGAGTTCCTGGATTTTCATGAGGATTAGTCATGGTGAAGGATTTCTGGAAAGCTTTGGGGATTTTGGAGATTTTTAGAGAGAAAGAGTATGATTAGAGGTTTAGAACTTAATGACGGTTATGGACTAAAATAGGAGTATGTGGAGTGTATTTAAAGTAGAGTATGATTAGGAGCAGTAACGGCAGGCTTTTTGTAGTGGTCAATCAGGAGTCTAATCCCATTAGGACTCCGGTCTTTAAGAGATAAATGGATGACACTAGTTTTTAGGAGAAAGTCCCATTTTCTTTAGAATTCTAGGAGAATGAAACTGGTTCAATGCTCAACGATTATATTTTTAGGAGTTTGGTTAGAATAGGACTTCTGCTCATAATTGGAATATTTATTTTTCTAATTGTGCAAAGTGTAGAAACATACCTGATCTTTTCTCATGACCATATACTGATGAACCGGGTTCTTCAAATAGAACTTCTCTTGATTATGCCTCATATAGCAGAATAGAAAAAAACTTTGTAAGAGATCAATGAATTAATATAAACACACGTCACAGGAGTATACTGATTAGAGTATGAGACTGAGTAAGAATTAGTCTAGATATTTACATAAAGTAAGAACTTCTAACCAAAAATATTTTTTTTCTTGCATTCTGAACTGGTTCCCTTTTGGGTGATCTTAATCATCCCTAATTCCAACCTTTTTTTTCAAAGTTTTTCCTATTCAGTGCTTTGGTGAAGATGTCAGCTATTTGTTTATTAGTAGCACAGAATTCTATTAAGATTAATCCTTTCTCATAATTATCTCTCAAGAAATGGTATCTAACATCTATGTGCTTGGTCCTTTTATGATGAACAGGTTTCTTTATCATACTTATAGCACTAGTGTTATCACAAAATATTGGTATGCATACAACTTCAATTCCAAAATCTACCACTTGTTGTTTAATCCATAGTAATTGAGCACGACAAGAAGCTGTAGCCACATACTCAGCTTCAGCAGTAGATAGGGCTACTGAATTTTGCTTCTTGGTAGCCCATGATACAAGACATGAACCAAGGAAGTGTGTCATACCTGAGGTGCTTTTTCTATCCACTAGGAAACCTGCATAGTCAGCATCAGCATATCCTAGTAGATTGAAATTACTACCTTTAGGGTACCAAAGACACAATTCAGTAGTGCCTTTCAGATATCTCATATCCTCTTGACAACAGTCATGTGAGACTCTTTTGGATTTGCCTGAAATCGAGCACATAGCCCTACACTGAAAACAATGTCAGGTCTATTGGTAGTAAGATACAAAAGTGAACCAATCATACCCCTATACAACTTCTGATCAACTGATGAACCAGGTTCATCAATATATAATTTAGTGGCAGTTGCAATAGGTGTAAATATTTCTTTAGAATCCTCCATTTTAAACTTCTTGATTAGTTCTTTTGTATACTTCTGCTGGTGAATCATGGTTCCATTTTGGCGTTGTTTGATCTGCAACCCTAAGAAGGAGTTAAGCTCACCCATCATGCTCATTTCAAATTCACTTCCCATTAGTTTTGCAAAATCTTTGCTTAGCTTGTCAGTGGTGTCCCCAAAGATTATGTTATCAACATAAATTTGTACAACAAGAAGGTCCTTACCTTTTTTCCTTAAGAATAAGGTACTATCTATTTTACCTCTCTTGTACCCATGCTTCAGTAGGAATTTTGACAATCTTTCATACCATGCTCTTGGTGCCTGTTTGAGTCCATAGAGAGCCTTGTCCAGCTTATACACATGTTCAGGACATTCTTTGCTTTCAAACCCTGGAGGTTGTTTCACAAACACTTCTTCCTTCAAGTAGCCATTCAGGAAGGCACATTTGACATCTATTTGATGAAGAGTGAATTCCATATGTGCTACAAAAGCTATGAGAAGTCTGATTGCCTTTACTCTTGCAACTGGAGCAAATGTCTTATCATAGTTTATTCCTTCCTCTTGGCTGTAACCTTGGACCACCAACCTTGCCTTGTTCCTTGTGACAGTTCCATCTTCATCAAGTTTGTTCCTAAAGACCCATTTAGTGCCAATGACTGATCTATCCTTGGGTCTTGGAACTAGGTGCCAAACTTGACTTCTTTCAAATTGGTTTAGCTCATCCTGCATTGCATTCACCCAATCTGCTACCTGCAAAGCCTCAACAATATTTTTAGGTTCAATGATAGATGAGAAAGCATCAAAATCACACATATTCTTTAATTGTGATCGAGTTTTGACTCCAGATGTTGGATCAGTGTTAAAGTTCTCAATGGGATGAGAAATTTGATACTTGTGAGGTTTTACAACCAACTGGCTTTTACTGGATGTTACAGCCATTTGATGAGGAACAGATTCATGAACAGGTTCCTTCAAGGAGTTTATTTCAATTCCTCTTTGACTTCTTCCCCCTGTCAGGTTGCCCTATAAGGAAGAACCTGATCCATCACATGTTCCTTCTGTAGGTGCCACTTTGACTTGAGCTGATGCTTCAGCCAAGTCTTTGACCAGTCCAATGGCTTCATCTTCATGTTCCTGTCTCTCAGAAAGAATGGTAGTTTCATTAAATACTACATGCACACTTTCTTCTACACACAGAGTTCTTTCATTAAAAACTTTATAAGCTTTGCTATGTGAAGAATATCCCAAGAATACTCCCTCATCACTTCTGGGATCAAACTTTCCTAGGGAGTCTTTTCCATTATTGTGCACATAGCACTTTCAACCAAATTCCCTAAGATGGGATTTTATTTGGTTTTCTCCCTTTAAGTAACTCATAGGGAGTCTTCTCTACTAGAGGTTTGCTCATGCATCTATTGATTATGTAGCATGCAGTGTTTACAACCTCTGCCCAGAAACTGTGAGGCAATTTGCTAGATAGTAACATTTTTCTAGCTATATCCTCAAGAGTTCTATTTTTCCTTTCAACTACTCCATTTTGTTATGTAGTCTTAGGGCAGAGAAGTTGTGATCTACGCTATTTTCATCACATAACTCAGCAAACTTAGAGTTTTCAAACTCAGTTCCATGATTAGACCTAATGGAGGCAAGATGATTTCCTAATTGTTTCTGATTCTTCCTAACAAATGTAGAAAACATGTCAAATGCTTCATCTTTGGAAGTTAGAAATAAAACCCATGTGAATCTAGAATAGTCATCAACTAGCACCATTACATATTTCTTTCCACCTCTGCTCATGGTTCTTATTGGACCACATAGATCCATATGAACCAGTTCCAACATCTTGGACGTACTTACCATTTTCTTGGATTTGAAGGATGACCTTACCTGCTTCCCCCTCGCACATGCCTCACAAAATCTGTCTTCCTTGAACTTGATATTAGGTAAACCTACAACCAAGTCCTTGGATACTAATTTGTTTAGCTGATTTAGACTGGCATGACCAAGTCTTTTGTGCCATATGAGGGGATCATTAACTAACACACTTAAGCAAGTGAGTTCATTTTCTGAAAGAGTTGACAAATCTACAATGTAAATATTGTTAACTCTTTTTCCCTGCAAAACAATCTTGTCAGTGATAAGGTTAATCACAAAGCATTTGGTGGAGGTAAAAGCCACAAGGTTACCTCTGTCACACAATTGTGACACGCTTATTAAGTTATATTTCAAGCCATTTATCAGGTAGACATTCTCTATGGAATGAGAATCAGTTTTGCCTGCCTTTCCAACCCCAATGATCCCACATTTCTTTCCATTACCAAAGGAGACATTACCTCCTTTTAAGTCCTCAAGTGAAAGGAACTGGTCCTTATCCCCAGTCATATGTTTTGAGCAGCCGCTATCCATATACCATATCTGGCCCCTCCCTTTCACTTGGACCTCTTGTTCATCATCTGATTCTCCAATGGCCATTAGTGCTTGCTCCTCCTCAGCTTCATCTTCTGAGTCTTCATCCGAAGTTTCTCCCCAAGCAGCAACCATAGCCTTGGTTGAACCTTTGTTTCTCTTTGGTTGAACATGTTCCTTCTTCATGTTCCTTCGTTCAGCTCTTTCTTTCTTCCACTCAATTTCCTATTGAGGGCAGTTTTTGATCATGTGGTAAGTCTTACCACACTTGTAGCATCCCTCATTGGTCTGTTTCTCCGGAACTCTTATTTTGTTGAAGTTTGTACCTCTTGACGAACCCTTTCCTCTCATCAGGTACTTCTTGAAATCCCTAGTGATCATAGCCACTTCATCATTTTCCAAATTTGCACCTTCAGCAATTCTGAGAGCTAAACTTCTCTCCTTTTTGGGGGTATCCATCTTCATGGTTTGTCTCCTCATTTCATAGGCAGTTAAATTTCCAATTATTTCATCCAGTCTGAGGGCAGCAATGTTCTTGGATTCCTGAATGGCAGTGATTTTGCTTTCCCATGTGACTGGCAGAACTCTTGTCAGAATCTTCTCAACCTTGTCTTCTTCAAGGATAATCCTTCCAAGAGATTCAAGTTCGTTTGTAAAAGTGGTGAATCTAGTGTACATCTCCTGGATAATTTCTCCTTCCTTCATAGTAAAATTCTCATATTGAGAATACAGAAGTGTTCCTCTTGATCTTTTCACTTGAGGTGTTCCTTCATGAGCCACTTGTAGAGTGTCCTATATTTCCTTAGCAGTTGTATAGCTCTGGATCCTACTGTACTCGTCTGGTCCTAGACCACATATAAGCCACATATTGGCCTTAGCATTTTTCTCCCACTTCCTCAGGTCCTCAGCAGTACAATCAGCCCTTATTTTTGGCATATCAATTCCTTCAGCATTCTTCTTTGTGGTTACTAGGGGACCATCAGTGACTATGTCCCAAAGTTCATAATCTCCCCCTATAATGTGATCTCTCATTTTGTTCTTCCACCAAGAATAGTACTGACCATTGAAAAGTGGAGGCCTAGTGGTGGATTGCCCTTCCCAGTTCCCAGGTGGTGCACTCATTGTTGATCTTCTCCTAAGGTGTTAGCCTCTTCAAAGATATCCTGCTCTGATACCAATTGATGTTCTAAACGTCAATACCACACAAGAGGGGGGTGATTTGTGTGGTACCTAATTTTTGTACTAGAAGAACCTGGTTCTTCTAGATGTACTTACTATGACTGTTTGAGAAATTAAGAGTGCATAAAATAAAGAACATAGAGATTTTTACGTGGAAAACACCTGGCTCAAAAGGTGAAAAAATCACGACCTACTACTCAGTAGGATTTTTCCAAACTTCCACTAAAATCACTAAGCCAAAATAGCATTTAAAAACTCTTATAAACCTAAGGATTAAACTCTAATCCCAGTGTAGCACACAGCCTCAATTGTTGCGACACCTTCAAGTTAACTCTAACTTGAATACTCAAAGTACCTAATACAATTGCTTCTAGATAAAACTGAAAGGTACAATATGAAAATACCTACTACAATTGAACTAGAAATAAAGAAAGACACAATGGAATTGGTTCTTCACTCTGGTTCATGTAGCTTCAGATTTGCACACTTGAATCACACATAAATTGCTTGCAAAATCGCCTAGCTCTTTTGCTCTCAATTTAGTTTAACTTCTGCGTATGTGCAATCACCTGTAAAAGAGAACACTCATTATTATTTATAGAGTTAGTAATCAGAGTTTGATTAAAACTCGAATTGCTGATCCTTCATCAAATTCTAGTCCTAGAACAATTCAAACTCCAATCCTTATCCTTGATCAGGATGTAGTTCTCTTCACATAAGGAGACTTCAACTCCTTATCCTATGCAACCTTTTCGATCAACTCAAAATATATTGTTCCTGATCCTTGAGACTTATCTTCTTCACACGTATGTCACATGTGTAAGTATATCAACAATGTGTCTCACATGATGGACCTGGTTCTTGACTGAGTTCATTTTGTCAATCTTCAAAACTTCATCTGAACTTGGGCCAACACAGTTGCTGTTGTCTGTTTACCATTGGACCTTCTCTTATGATCACTAGATTAATAGTGGGGAGTCTTTCAGCTGTTGATCCCAGTAATTGTTTATAGAACCCAATTACTTCCTCTTCAATCTCCTGGTTTGTCTATAGTATTTCCCCATTGCTTCTTGTTAAGCTCTTAATCTTGTTTTGAGAATATCTACTCTTTATGCTTGCATAAAAGTAGGCAGTGTTACCATCTCCCAGCTGTAGCGATTTTACTCTTGCTTTTTTCTTCATGATACTTTCCTCTACCGTCAACCATTTCTCCAGCTGCATCTTTAATTCCTTTTCTACTATAATCATGTTTTCAGGCTGTCCAGGACTTCTCATTTGTTCCTGCATTTTGAATAATTGTTCCTTACAGTCTGCAATCTTATCTCCTACAGCATTGTATTCTTTAGAATTTATTTCTTTCATAGCTTTCTTCATCTTTTTCAATCTGTTCCATACATCTTTCATTACATTTTCTTCATTACTCTCTTTCCATGCTCCTTTGGCTATCTTTAGAAAGTCTTTATGCTCAGCTAGATGGTTCAAGAACTTTAATGGCTTGGGGGCTATCTCTTCCTTTTCTTCAAGTGTAATACTCAAAGTTGAGTGGTCAGAACATCCCGGATCCATTACCCATACCTCTAGATAAGGCATTTTCAACATCCACTTTGCATTAACCAGTGCTCTATCAATCCTACTATATGTGTGCCCATTTGTCCATGTGAAATTTCTTCCTTTGGCTCTCATTTCAACCAAACCAGTATTATTCACAAAGCTATTAAAGTCTCTCACCTCGACATCTTGGACAGGATTACCTAATTGTCTATCTTCCCCTGATCTTATGGCATTATAATCATCCATGATTAGCCATGGTATCTGTTGTCTATTTTTAATATCTGCTAAGTCTCCTCATATGTGTCTCATATCATCCAATGTATGTAAGCCATAGACTGCAGTGAATTCAAACCTCATGTTCATACTTTTGATGTACACTGCAACATGGATATACTGAGTAGACGTCCCCTTCACAAGACATTCTATCTCATTAGCATCCCATAACAACCAAATTCTCCCTTTGCTACAATGTTCATAGTTTGCTAGCCAGTGCCAGCCTAGAGTGATTTTCTTTGTTGTTTGTTCAGCCTTCTGCTCCTTTATTTTGTGTTCAATTATTGCTATCATATTTACTTTATTGCTTCTTATGTACTTCTTGATCTCCTTTTGTCTAGGGGCCTTATTCAGTCCCCCTAATATTCCATGTTACCAGCTTCATACAAGAATTAATAGAGTCTGTGAGTACCTTTCCTCTCCTGCTTGACTTCTTTGCCTACTCGAGCCTTCACCTAGTTGCCTTGGGTTTATTAACTGCAGTCCAGATTCTGCCAGTATATTGAACCCATTTATGATGTTGATTGAGTCCTCCCCTACTTTTTCCTTGCTTCGAGCTATTGATTTTCCTGTGGCTTTTCTCCATTGTTGCTCCTCCTCTCCTCTAGCAATCCTTGTAGGTGATTGGGCAGGTTTACTAGTTTCCTCATCACCCTTTATTACTTGACTCATTTTTTGTAGTTGTTGCATCTTTCTGCTCTATCTTATCATTATTTATGTCTTTAGGTTGCCATTCATGTTTCTACTTTTGTTGTTTAGGCTTGGTCATCTGCATAGGTAGCTCCTCTTTACCACATCTATGTCCAACTTGCATACAAACTTGGCAGAAATCCGGAGCCCAGTCATAAGCTACTCCTTGGACAAGCTCTCTTCCATTTAGATCTATCACCTTAATAGTCTTAGGAAGCTCTTTGGTTACATCCATATCTATTAACACTCTAGTATATGTGATTCGATCCATTTTAGTAGTACAAACATCTGCATATAGTGGAATCCCTAAACCACTGCTTATCCTGCTTAGAGACTTAGCTCTCCAACAGTTTAATGGAAGGTTAGGGAATTTTACCCACACAGGTATAGTTTGCAGAACCTCCTTGCTAAAATCAAAAAATTTTGACCAAGTCTTCATGATTATTGGCTTTGTACCCAATATATGTGTCCCTGAATACAATACTTCATCCCTGTCTTCTATGGATTTAAATCTTACTACAAAATATCCCTCATTGTGATAGTAGACTTTTGGCTTAGCTGTAAAATTTCATACCGAAGCAATAAATCGTTCCATAGCTCCTATTGTTGGAGTTTTTCCAACTACATACAGGATCAATGCTTGCTTCCATTTCCTTGTCTCTTCCTCTACTTCTTCCTTACATAATTCCACCATTACTTCTTCGTTTTTGATGGTCGGTGCAATGAAGCTTAGATCCATGCCTTTTGCCGCTAATTTTTTCCCCTCAAACAAAGTAGCCCAATTCTTCTGACCTACCTCTGCATTCCCCTCTGCTAATTTGACCTTGTTGTTATCAGTTTTCAGATTATCCTCAATTTTCCACTATTACCAACAATTGCTTCAGAATTACTCACAATCGATCTAGTTTTCTCTAGACTATCAATCGCAATCGATCTAGCTTTCTCTTTGCTATTATTTCCACTTGCCTTCTGAGTACTAGCCTGTGCTCCTAAATTGTTTGCATGCAAATTAATTTCTCCTGAACTAGGTCTTCCAATTTGCATTGAATTGTCAGAAATTACCTCTGCAATTTCAATCATCGGTATTGGACTCATTGCATATGGTGTTTTCAGACCTTCCTTTGCAGCTGACAATGGCGGCCATTGTTCCATTGAAATTTTTGTTGCATCTGCTGATTCCAAACACTGTGTTCCAGTAATTTGCGAGCTACCAGTCCCCGTATAGTTTCCTAGTTGTATCGTCTTTGCATTTTTCCTCGGTCTTCCCCTCCCCATTCTTGCTCAGCGTATGTTAGCAAGAAGCACGCTATCATGCACTGAGAGAGAAAATGTGTTATTTATTCCTCCGATATGTTAAAACCAGTACAATAGTTGATAATTGACAGTATTAAGATCACTTGGTGCAGAGCCATTTTTGTAAGTAGATTATTTAGGGATGAACCTTACTTCTGGAAAAAGAAAAGATAAAACTTTGAGGAGGAGAAGGAGGAGGAGAAGGGGGACTGAAGTTGTTTAAAAAGTGGATACAAGTTAAAAATTTTAAAAAAAATAAGTATAGGTTAAAGGGGACGACCAAATAAGGCGCACCGTACTTTAAAAAGGTCCATTCAGCATATTGCCAGCTGCTTATTTTCTCAAGAATCTTCTTTTAGCATGGGCCATGAGACAAGATGACTAAACGAAAATTAGAGGATACTAGTAGAAACGGGCGATTTGCACAAATTGGATTATGCCATTGTTTATACTTTAACCACAATAACAGAATTTTTACCTCCTATAGCAAAGGTTAACACTTATTTATTTTAAATAAATACCATTTAAATAAATTATATTCTATAGATATCTTTTAAGGTTTATAGCATATTTTTTATTTTTGGTTACCTCCTAGCCCTGAGCCACTAAATACGCTAATCACTTACAATGTTTTCTTTCTCTCTCTACTTTGATACATCTCATTCTCTTCCTCTATCCCATTAAAATTTCCAATTCTCTTCCTCTTCTCTGTCTACCCAACGATTCTTTTCCTTTCATAAAACAACCAAAATCCTTACGAAATATTCGAAGACCAAGAGGAGTAAACAATAATCAAGAAAACAAGGCCATACAATTCAAGCGATTGAATATCCCTTTGCTGATCAAGAAAACAGTAAGTATGGATTTTTCAATGGTAATCGATGAAAAACTGAAATTTTTTAAAAATATTTGGGCTCTCTTCGCCATCGTTCTTTCTTGGAATGCTTGACGTGAGATCAAGGAAACAATAAGCACGGATTTCTCAATGGTAATCGATGACAAGGTCTCAATCGAAATGGAATACTATATAGTAGACCGGATACTAGGTGGATTATTTCGTTGCTCGACGACGGATTCGCCAAAAATTAGGGTTTGTTCTTGAACAAAGACGACGGAGTTTGGGGCTGAGCAACTTGATTTTCTGTTAATATATTTCAATATATTTTCAATGTATCACGATGTATTTTTATGTATTTCATTGCATTCATTGTCTTTTTTTTTTCTTCTTTTTTCATTGTAATTCAATATGGTTAGAATATATTATTTCTTTTTATTCAGTTTAACCCATGGTCAGAATTTTAAAGCACATTGGGTAGAATTTTAAATATAAAAATTTTTAGCATTATGGCTGAAAAATCTGATAAACCTCAAAATTCCTGATGCTTCAAAATGTTGGCGATTATTGTGACAATATTAAAATTTTGACATAGAATTATTTTCCTAAAATATTGTTTAATAAAGTCAAAATATAAACAACAGAGAGATTTTTACACAAATAATCTTTTATTTAATAACACTACTTTTTATTTATTCCATAAATAGCCTATTTTTTAACAGGTATAGCAGGTTTCAAAAATTATGCGTAAATTAAGCAATAAACGGACTCCACAAATTGTGGATTAGTATAAATCGAAATTATTTTCTCTCTCTTCCTCGCTGGATTCTCTCAAAAGATTAACCCCCCCCCCCCCCCC
>MU715646.1:36210-49616 GCA_026770625.1 Nicotiana glauca | reverse complement strand
CCTAACCTCCATTTTTATCCTTTAATTCCTTGAAATTCCGTGATTAATTCATGTTTTTACACCAAAATAACATAATCTGAGTCCAAATATTCATACCTGATGATATCCCTTCGAATCCTCTTCAAAATCGCCCAAAATCGCCTCTCGTTCGAAGTCCAAATTATTTTCTTCTTTTTCCAAGTTTGTGAACATTGTTCACTATAACACAGGCCCGATTTTCGCTTCTGCGGTTCCCATAACCGCTTCTGCGGTATCGCTTACGCGCCCAATTATCCGCTTCTGTGATTTTTCACTTAATTTCCCACGACCGCTTTTGCGACACAGAAACACGCTTCTGCGGATCCCTAAGTCCTCTTCTGCGGTCAATACTCCGCTCCTGCGGCTCCGCTTATGCGGACCAAGTTCCGCTTCTGCGGAACTTCACCACCCAAGCCAAACTCGCTTCTGCGCTCCTTCATCCGCTTCTGTGGAACCGCTTCTGCGGTCCAGCTAACAGCAAAACAAACCTGAAGCCAAATTCAAAAACTTCTCGTTTTAACACCCGTTCTCACCCCGAGGCCCCCGGGACCTCAACCAAAAATGCCAACACATCCAACAACCTTATTCAAACTTGTTCCAATCATCAAAATACTATCGTTAACATCAAAATCATCAAATTTCAACACGTACCCTTCAATTACACATGAGATCTTCTAATAGTATACATAAGAATCGTACCCCTTAAGAACACTCCGCAGGAGATATCCAACCTGCTTCGCCTCAATTTAGTATTTCAGCACACCCTCTACCATCATACACATAACACAGCCATTTGGTCTTCCTGAGTCTGAACTCATACGGCCACACGTAATTTACTTCACTTCCCAACTAGGAGACACGAAAATACTCTTCACGCGCCCATAACTCGGGGCTACACAACAGATCATAATAGGAAACGAACCACTTAATAGTTCATCTACTATCCCGCAGACTCCTTCGTCACTACCAAGACATATAATAACATCTCATCACATGAATACCAAACCGCCATTCCGGCTAATAGCGACAATACCGAACATATAAGTACAAAACACTTGCTCACACGATCAGCACCTCAGTGCTCAAGCCATACGCAAGATCCGGCCTCAAGTCCTCCAGACTGGCCCAACATCGAACTCACGGAATCACATCTCGCCCCTTGATCGGGGAATCACAAGCCATCAGGGCACTTATAGTACCGAGCGATCATGTGCGCATNGCGAGACTCTACTAACCCTGCTCATGACTCGTGAGACCTAGTAACCTAGGCTCTGATACCAACTTGTCACGACCCAATCTCCATACCCGGTCGTGATGGCGCCTCTCATGAAGACGAGGCCAGCCAACTAACCCAATTCGTTTCTTTAACACTTACTAAATATAAATAGATGGAAAATGTAACTTAAAGAACATTAATTATCAACATTATACCCTAACTCAGCCCGACCGGGGTGTCACAAGTCACGAGCATCTAGGAGGATCTTTATTACAATTTCAAAGTCTATAATACATAGAGTAAAATCTGGAAATCAAGAAGAAGAAAAAACTCGGTGCCGCGAACGTCGGCGGTCACCTTGCTTAGCTACGATAGCAATACCTTCAATCCGCTATTAATCCGCTACCGGGTGAACAATACCTGCAACTGCACGCGAGGTGCAGGGAGTAAAGTGAGTACTCCAACTCAGTGTGTAATGGTTATAAATGATGTACTGAGGGTTGAAAACCCCGTATTTGCACTATGTGGTGCTATGTTGAGAGGATATACGCGTCGTATGATGAGCGTGGTGATGTTACAGCTAGGGATTTGGACTCGGTCCGTCCCGATTGATGACTCTACTGTACTTTTAACTAAGACAGAGCTTATATCAGTATATTTGGGGCTAGATGCCACGTTTGGGGCCTTGTGCCGATCTGTAGAACCCTTAGGGAGCATGTTGAGCTAATTGACCTCACTTTACCTGTTGAAAACACACTCTCAGTCATATCCTTAACTGTAAAACATAATATGAACCGGTCTTAGCAATTTGCCCTCTAAATGAGGAATACCTGGTGTTGGAAGCCCCATCTTAGCTGAGTGGGCCCGAGAGGCCAAGTCTATATAGACTGAAAGGGGTCAAGGACCCCATAGTGAGGGTATTTGATATACATCGGATCGGGTTGCACGCTGCAACAGTATATACATATACATATATGGATCGGACTGCACGCCGCAGTAGTATATTATATGGATCGGACTGCACGCCGCAGTAGTATATTATATGGATCGGACTGCACGCCGCAGTATTATAGCGTTTAGGCTGTAGGAGCCCCTCCGGAGTCTGCACACACCCCCAGTTAGCGCAGTCGACTATTATTATTAGATCGGGTTGCACGCTGCAGCAGTGTATATTATTATTGGATCGGGCTGCGCGCCGCAGCAGTATATATTATTGTTGGATCGGGCTGCACGCCGCAGTAGTGTATATTATTATTGGATCGGGCTGCGCACCGCAGCAGTATATACTATTATTGGATCGGATTGCGCGCCGCAGCAGTGTTGGTAATTTCCCGGACTTTGAGAGATTTTCACCTGTTTTCCCTACTCAGTTGTTGTTTACTGCTTTTACTGTTGGTTATAGAACTGTGTAGTGTTTCTACGAGAACTCTTACTTTCAGTTGTTATTTATTGCTATTACTCACTGAGTTTGGAGTACTCACTTTACTCCCCGCACCTCGCGTGCAGTTGCAGGTATTGTTCACCCGGTAGCGGGTTAATAGCGGATTGAAGGTATTGCTATCGTAGCTAAGCAAGGTGACCACCGGCGTTCGTGGCACCGAGTTTCTTCTTCTTCTTGATTTCCAGATTTTACTCTATGTATTATAGACTTTGAAATTATAATAAAGATCCTCCTAGATGCTCGTGACTTGTGACACCCCTGTCGGGCTGAGTTAGACTATAATGTTGATAATTAATGTTCTTTAAGTTGTATTTTTCATCTATTTATGTTTAGCAAGTGTTAAAGAAAAGAATTGGGTTAGTTGGCTGGCCTCGTCTTCACGGGAGGCGCCATCACGACCGGGTATGGAGATTGGATCGTGACAGAAACCGATAAATCACACCAATCTGATAATAGCCAAATCGAGGGGGGGAAATCCGACTATGACTTGGTTTGATGATTTGATTTGGTGTTGGAAAAAAAAACTGACCATATTTGGTTTGGTAACTAAAAAAAGTCAAACCAAACCAAACTAACCCGACATTATATGTATAGAAGCAGGGGCAGATCTAGGGTGTAAGATACGGGTTTCCGAAAATTCAGTAACTTTTGCGTAGACCCTGTATTTTTATTTAAAAAATTATTAAATATCTATTTGTGAACCCAGTTATTATTGTATATTAATTTAAAATTACGACAGGAACATATAAACTTAAAATCCTGGATCCGCCTCTATATAGAAATTTTAAATATATTTAATACATAAAATATTTATTATAGTGTAGTTTATAAATATTTCTTAAGCTTTTTCATAGCTTTATCTTTTAACGTATTATTTCAAGCTTGAACTTATAATTTTTGGATGCTCCAATAAGTTTTATAGTCCATAAATGTTAGGAACTCACATAAATCCTAAACCAAAATCCAATCAATATTTTTGCTAACAAAAGATATTCAATCCAATTGTACTATGAATAAAAATAGTGTTGAATATCTATTTTTTAGTTTTTTCATGATTTAGATTATATGCATAACTTATTTTTCTTTTAGTGTTTAATCATGTAAATAATAGTACTTATTTTAACAACTTATTAGTAATTTTAAATTATATTTTTTTCCATTATGGCTTATTAATAAGATTTATTTTATGCGATTTTATTATTTTTATCGTTGAATATTTTAGTACAATGCCCATGACCCTTATGGGATATAATATTTTATTAAATATGAAGTGCTCTATTTTTATTAACTTTAAATAATGGGTTGTATGATCAATTTCTTATCAAGTGTTAGTGAAATGCGTCAATCTCTTTGTTTTTCCATATTCTTATGTCAAGATCTATTAATTATCATATCTTTTTCGAATTTAAAGTGGTATTCCGATATTTAAAGTTAGATAAAACATATCACTATATAGGTATCATAAAGATTTTTATGTTTAATTATTAAATTCAGTTAACTTTAAAAGTGTACATAAACGAAAAATTATTGTCAGACGACTAAAAATATAACTATTATATGTTACTAAGAAAACTCTCCCCTAAGAATATATAGATCATATGTTTGTCAATTTTTTAATTTTCACTAAACATATATTTACTTATCAAAAATTTAACAAAGTAAGATTGAAATAATATTTCTGTAAAAAAAACGCGAAAAATCTGACAAAACCGAACCAATCCAAACCGATATAGTTGGTTTGATTTGGTTTTAATAAAAATCAAACCAACCTGACGTATTGACACCCCTAAAATATTCTTATCCTCACAAATCTTAAAAAAAGAAATGAGAATAATGAAAGGAAAAGCGACCAAAAAGTAGGAGGTTAAAATGGAGTAAAAACTTAATCACACTGTATTTTACACCAAATTCTACTAACTTATTATGGTTAAGTTATAATATATGTAAGATAAAATAAAAATATGTATTAATTAACTATGATTTAATGATAACTCTTTTTATGAAGACAAGACAAGAGGGGTTGCAACCTCCACTTCCAATCAAGAGGTTGTGAGTTCGAGTCTCCCCAAGAGCAAGGTGGGAAGTTCTTGGAGGGAATGATGCCGATGGTCTATTTGGAAACAGTCTCTCTACCTTAGGGTAGGGGTAAGGTCTGCGTATACACTACCTTCCCCAGACCCCACTAAGTGGGATTGTACTGGGTGGTTGTTGTTGTTGTTGTTGTTGTTATCTTTTTATGAAGACATGTATCATATATTTATTGGGTTGATGTAAATACTTGTGCGGATGAGTATATTTACCTAAAATAATCCTATTGGTCAATAAAGGGTATCAAAATATTTAAGCTCCGCCAATACAGCATCACTTGTTTTAAATTACAAGACTTGAAAAATTCATACAAAGAAGCTGAGAGCGATTGTGATATACCAGCTACTTAGAAAACAATACACGATAAAGTTAATGGTGATGTAAAGAATCTCAACAACTAAACATATGCATCTCATAATTTTGGTTTGTTTCCTTTATTCCTTTTTTTGAAGACACACAAATAGAAGAATTGAAGTAAAATTTAGGGGTAACGGCAAAGTTATCTCCTATTATCTATAGGTTACGAGTTCGAGCCGTACAATTAGCCGTTGATACGTGCGTTATGGTAAACTGCCTACATCATACGTCTTGGAGTGTAGCCCTTCCCTGAACCCTGTGCGAACACGAAATATTTCGTACACCGACTGTCGTTTTTTTTATAGCACAAATATAAGAATTGTGCTTTAGTATGTTTGAACTTGAAACCTCTTGTGAACATTTTTTTTTTGTGCCCTTTTAATTTCTATTTCAAGTTGCCGACAACTCTAAATGCAAGAATCTTTGGTACTTTTTGTGTCTTTTTGGCGGACAAGAATCTGTTCTTGATCCCAAAACAGAAATAAGCGACATTCAAATTGAGTGTGTAGAGTTACAATAGAAGAAAATAAAAACTCTTGTGAGTGTATGTATACTTTTCTTTTCTTCACTTATTTCATCTTTAACATTTTTACTCTAATATTTTTCAAATCTGTTTTAAAAATAATTTTCTTGAATCGAGGGTTTATCGGGATCAGCGTGTCTACCTCACACAATGTAAGGATAAGATCTGCATATGCCTTCACCCTCTTCAGATCTCACTTGTCGATTCAAAATGAATATGTCGTTATTGTTGTTGTTAGAGTTTCTAGTGGCAAAAAAAATATTAGAAATTTAAGTAGTTCAGTCGATGTTATCAATTTTCTAATATTAATTAAGAGAATTTTATAGTCCAGTAGGCAATAGGGACATTAATAAGATGATTTCAAGATGAGTCATCTTTAATAAGAATAATATTAGTCTTTCGCCATATTCTTGAGGAAAACCTTTATTTAATTGAACAAGTAGACAAACTTCTTCAATTTTCTCTACATCTTCCTTGATGGACATCAAAAGATAAAAATAAAAATACAAATACGACTAGATAACACCCACAAGTAGGGGTGTACATAGGCCGGGTTGGTTCGGATTTTTCAATTACCAAACCAAACCAATAGTGTCGGATTTTTAAATCTATAAACCAAACCAAACCAACGAAATCGGATTTTTCAATCTCGGGTTTTTTCGGGTTTTCGGGGTTTTTTTCGATAAGTCTTCATAGCACAAATATATAACTTATGCTCCACATACTTCTCTAATCCTACAAGGATACAACTATGTAATGTATTTTTCAAGAAAATAATACAATAATATGAGATGCGTCATAACATTGTACTAAAATATTCAATAACAAAAATACTAAAATTCATAAAGAAAATATTACTAAGTAATAAGTCATAATAAATATTAACATAATCTAAAAGTACTATATAAGTCATGCTTAAGTAAGTACAACTATAAGTATTAGTTACACAACTAAACACTAAAGAAAAAGATAAACTAAGTTATGCATTTTCAATATAAACATTGCAAAACTAAAAAATAAATATCCACACTATTGTCATTTCTAATGTTGAATTGAATTTTCTTAGTTAGCATTAGTATTGATGTGTAGTTTATTTGAATTACTACCTGTATGAACTATAAAATTTATTGGATCATTCAAGAATGTTAATTCCAAACTTGAAACAATATGTTTAAAGATAAAACTGTGAAAAAGTTTAAGAAATATTTATGAATTGTATTAAAAATAAATATTTATATGTATAAAATATTTGTAAAAATTGAATAAATGTAATATCGGGTTGGTTTGGTTTCGATTTGACTTTTTATAGTTAAAACCAAACCAAACCAATTATGGTCGGGTTATTTTTTCCAACACCAAACCAATTCAAACCAACTCATGATCGGGTTTTTTTTTTCGCTTTGACTCGGATTACCGGTTTGGTGCGTTTTATCGGTTTTCTTTGTACACCCCTACCCACAAGCCTCCCCCTCCTCCCACCAAACACCCACCCACACCAAACTCCAATGAAAAATAAGAAGTTACATAGTACAAATCAAGGCCAATCAGAGATGAGGCTGACACGTTTTTGCTTTATCCAATCTCATATAAATCCTTTATTTTTATTTTTCCTTTTAATTTCCTTGTGCTTTTATTTTTCTCCCTTTAATTTCCTTGTGCTTTTCTTTGTAGTCAAAATTGAGCAGCAAAATAAATTTCGTATGCTTTATTGGAGTACCTTTTTATTTTTTCATTATGCTTCACGCATAAAATCACTTCTTGGTTGCTAAACAAAATTGACCATTTTGACGTTGACTTGCACCAAACTTTTATGCTTATCGTTTTTATCTTGCTCAGTTTTGTAACATTCCAAATCTTTCTTATTCTGTTAACAAGAACAAAGATTAACAAACTAGCAACTTTACAACTATGTCCTCTACCCTACTGATCCACAATCGATATCTTTCAAGAATGACAAACCTTACCCCTACCTTCAAGAAGGCAGAGAAGTTGAAGAGAAAGACCTCGGCTTAGGAATCAAGAATGACAATTGACAAGCTAATATCATTATGTACTGTAGACCCTTTGGTCCACTTTTTCTGTTTTTAATCTGGAAATTGGATCAGACAAACATGAATTTTCTTGACCACAAATATATTCTATCATTGTGATATTAGTGTTTGAACTCGTCAATACATATAAGGGTCAATTGGTCCTCAAAGTGGGACCTACCTTGCACTTTTCATTATCCACCTTAGTGACAGTCCACCTGGGCAGCCATGGCAATTCGAGGAAGGACACAACTCATGTAATAATTCGTACGTAATTAAATGAGAAAAGAATATAACGTTTGGTAGCAAACCTACACTCCAGAAAATGCAAGAGCAAGCACAAAACATAAAAAGAACAATTCCAACATTTACATAACTTTTTTTTATTGATCTTTTTTCAGATTTCATTCTACAAATTATTTATCTAACAGTCGCCGTGACAAAGTGAAAGGGAAAAAAAATGAAGACATCAAACGGAAACAACACCAATTCTACTCAGCACTTTCACTCAGGTGCCTCCAAAAATATTTACAGCATATCTCCTATCAAAGCTACCGCCTCCCTATATAACTTCTTTAAGGGAGCACATCCATAAAACCAACCTAAGCTAGAAATCCTTCACTTCACGCAGCCTGCAGGGAGTTATTTAGGTATTAACTCATCCTAGTAGTGAGATGTCGTAGTACCTTGATCTCAAAACTGGCAAGAAGTCCCAAGCCTTTGTATCTGCCTCCGACCAACAGTTACTGATTTGCGCTTGTGGAAGGCTGGGTACAGCAGTTCTTGGAACTTGTCTAGAAACAAACGCCACTCTTCCTCATTCATATCTGCTAGCTTCAAAAAGCTGGAACTCACAGGGAGCTGCTCATTCGCGCTCCTGTGGCCGGATGATGCTCTAGCTAGATCGCCATTTTCTGGTTTTGTTCCTGAAAAACTAGGATGCTTCTGCTTCTTGTCACCTAAAGTAATATTCTTGAGGGACATTGATAGTTTTGACTCCGACACATTCTTTGCAGGAGCAGAAACATAGTTAAAGCTCGTTTCCTCCTCTTCACTCTCTTCTTCCTCAATGCTTTCGTCGAGCTTAAAGAGTTGAGTGCGGCCATTTCCTCCTCCAAATGGAAATTGAAACGGGTTCCTGGTCATGAAGTCATCAGCGGCCATATTTGGACTAAAATCATACCCTGCATCCTCGTAATCTATGTCAAATTGGAACTCCTCCTCATCAACTTCAGCCTTCGGAGATAAAATCTCTCTCTCAGCAATCATCCTTCTCGCCTCCAAACAAACTACTTCAAGCTCGCTGGGTTCCTCCTCCCCACGCCGAAACTCCCTGCTCATCATCTCACCAATCTCTGCAAGGCAGAGCCCATAAGCAGCAGCTTCCTTGAGGAAAATGGTGGACAGGACCAAGACACGAAGGCAAGCTTCGCGAATCATAGGGAGCTCACTTTTCAGCATCTCAGAGTCACGAACAGGATCAAGTTTCTCTATGTACTCCAGTTCATCCTCTGAAAAAGGAATAGATGCCTGAGGCCAATGAATCCACTCAAAATATGGGTCTTCCAACGTTTCTGGTAGACAGAGGCCATGATCAATGGGAATTAACTCTACTTGACCAAACCTCCCAACACCATCAAGCTTCCTAACTAAAAGATTTCCTGCATGCCTATCTGTGTTAAAAATCCTGATGTCTAATATCCCAATCCGATGAACAGCAGCAACGGGGAAGCTGGAGGTTCCGTAGTCGCTGGCATCAAAATCATGAGGGATGAATTGTTGAAAAGATGCAATCTTGCTGACAAGTTTCTTCTTGCTATGAGGCTTGTCTCCATTAACACCATCATTGACATTAAAAATAGAATGAGTGATTTTCACCAATGCAGTGGCCGGCACATTAGCAAAATGATGATAGTCTAGAAGATATGCAGCAACCTCCCTAAACCCTGTTTCTCCAACTCGAACTGAACGCTTTAAGCCTGGCTGTCCAAGAGCTTTGCCAACAAAGCCTTTAGGATTGTTTGGGGCAAATGGTTCTTCATCTGTTGGCTTGACAATAGCAACACTCTCCCCTCTGCTGTTTCTAAAGAAGTAACCCCCTCCAAGTCCACTATGGACAGGAAGTGGCTCGACTCCATTCTTGATAGCCTTCACAATCTCCTTGACAAGTAGTCTTGTCTTGGCAAAGACACAAGAGTTCCCCAGTATTTCAATAGGACCACTCTGATCTCTCTGTTGGACATCCCTCCCAGTAGGTGAAAGACACGGAGTCGATGAACTTCTATGCATAAAATTCCTCGTCAACAGTAGAGGAGAATCATTCCGAACAGAACTAAGGTCGTTCTTCAACACCACATCACCAAATGTCAAAGAACTCTCCTCAGTTGGAACATTGAGGGCAATCTGCAACCTCCTCTTCACAGTATGAGCATTGTCACTACGGTCCAACTCCATCCCCAGTACACAACCAGTGTCAGTTTGGACAAAGACACGTCTCCTCCCAGTAGATTTCCTTTCCATCCTACTGTTTCCATGGTACTCTCCACCACCAAGAGGACTCTTGAATAGTGCCACAGCCATCTGGGTTTGAACAGGACTGTCCAAGTTAGGAGACATAAAAGGACAAGAAAAACCGTCCTAAGTCACAACCAGCAAAAAGAGATGGTGGAAGAAGAGAACTTCCCCAACACTCAACTCAGAAGCCGATTGTGTGCAAAAAAACAAATGATTCAACCCACAAAAGATCATCAATCAGCAAGCAAGGAATCAAAACCAACCCCCAAAGATGTCACCACTGAGCACAAGAACACTATCAATCACTCGCACGTCAAACAACCAACAGCGAATGATCAAGATCCCGAATGTTACATCGAAAGAGCCATCTGATGATCCGGATTACAGCAGTGAACCACAATCTGTGAACACACACACAGAACTTAATAAAATCTACGCACTTAATCAAGAATTTCAATAAAACAAAACTAATTAGCAATTGAAAACCACTACTTAGGAATTGAAAACCAATACATCACATCTGACAGATCTTTGACAAGATCTTCAAGAACAGGAATGAACAGTTCTTTAACACCAAAACCCACGTTTCCTTAATACTTAAAGAGTTATAGCTAAAAAACTCGTAAACCTATATTTCACAATCAATGCCAAGCTATAAATTACTTATAAAACTGAAACTCGCTTCACACACGTGTTTACACAATAAAATCTGTAGAATCTAATTAATTACTCAGCAATATCACACTCGAAACTCTCATTTTTATCCAATAACATAACCTCTTAATCTCGCAATTACTTACATAGTTACATTTACTACTCGAAACTCTCATTTTCATTCAATTACTAAAAAAAATAATACCGAAAAAGAAAAAAAAATCTAAAATAATCTTAAAAAATCAATAATTCCGCTGAAAATCACTATTCTTTCGTCCTCACAAACAAATTTAAATAAAACTGACAAGTGAATAACGAATCAAAGAACAATAAACACATAACAAAAAGGAACAGAATCTACAAAAGAATCGAATGAATGAAGTTGAATAGACTACTCACCAGACGGCCAGATCTGAGAGATCGCGCCTCTGTTTGCCTCTCTTTCTACGGCAACCAGTACACCGCCTTTCTTTCTCTCTTCACCACCGGAGTAAGAAGATAGCAATACAGAGATGTAAACCGTCTGATTGAGAGAAATACTATTCAACGGCTACGATTTGATTTCTCTCAGTTTGAAGCCACCAAAAACCCTTTTCTTCTTCTTCTTTTGCTCTGCTACTGTGTGGCTTATGCTTTCTTCTCTTTTAACGAATCTCTCTCTCTCTCTCCTTTTATATATCTCTGTCTTACATATTCTGTATCTATATATCCAACACTGGATTTAATATTTTCCAATTTTTATTTTGGGGTATTTGCTCTTTTAGTACCTCAAGTATCAATACATTCTGTTTTGATTCATCTATTTTACTTATTTACTATTACATCATTTAATTACGATAAAAAATTATTTGTACTAGGTATTTGTACTAAATTAGATCAAACTGCTATAGCTAAGTGGTTTAAGAATACAACAATAAACTCAGTGTAATCTCATAAGTGAGGTCTGAAAAGAATAGTGTATATGCATACCCTACTACTACCTTATGAAGGTAGATAGGATGTTTCCAATAGATTTTTTGCTCAAAGAAAGCAGAATCGCAGCAATGTTGAAAAGAAATATAATAGTGGAGAGCCAAGAAAAAAGAAACAGTAAAAAAAAAAAATAATAGCAAGATAAGAAGATAATCGCAACGAAAAAATCAGCGGCAGTACTAGAAATCTAAGTATACAACAATAAAAACAAACCCAGTGTAATCCCACAAGTGATGACTGGGGAGGATAATGTGTAATATAAAAATACATATTAAATAAATATAATTAAATATAAAAAGTATATGTACAAATGTGTGTTATGTATCTAGTAGTAATTTGATATAAACACCTACTTTTGAAGAAAAAAATTTCATCTCTAATTACCAATACATTATGTTAAGTTTGAATTCTTTACTCCATATATGAAGATAATATAGTTATAATTAGTCGGTATTAGTTCTTATATAAATACATCAAAAGCACATAGTACTTTATTTAATTGTAGTTACAATATGGGTAAAATTAGAATTTATTTATAAATGAGGGGCCAAAATGCTATTATCTATTTTTCTTTTCTTCTCAGAATGTTCGTTTAACTCTGGTTAAATGGAAGTAATGTTTGGTGTGAACTATGGTTTGATCTCTCTAACTAGCCGTAGTTAAAGCGGCAGGCTTATTTATTCACGGAATGGTCTAGAATGTTGAATCATTAGCCGTTTGATTATAATGGACGGTGAGATTTTAAGCTCCAATGAATGAAGGTGAAGTGGAGGTAATAGATTGGAAGGTGACGTGGCGGGTCTAGCGAAAAGGGTAGCGACAAGTGACAAAACGAATCGGGTGGAGATTTTACCATTTCAACGCCGGTGAGTTACTTAAATTCCGGAAATACCCTTGATGAAAAGTTATGGGGGGCAGATATTTTCTTCATGGGTGGGGCCTCCTTTTTTTTATTGTGGGTCCACCTTTTCACTTTAATCCAAAATTTACTTGATATAATCAATGTTTAGGTAGTTAAATGGTGTAGTCTATATTTGACTAAGAATCATAACCTCCTTTTAATATTTTTATCGTAAAATTTTTGAATTACTAAATTTTTATGTCATAAAATTTATTTGGTATAAAATAATACTACTAATTTGTTAATTATAATTAAAATAAGAAAAAATTATGTGCAAACAATTATCGTGCATATTTGAAGTAAATTCTTGTGCCAATAAAAACTTTATTACTTATAACAATTTAAAAAGATTAATAATAGATATTCAAGTAGAGATAGAAGTTGGAACATACTATTTTGCTCGTACAGTATGTACCCAATATTTCATCATTCTTTTCAGAAAGAGATTAATAGCCTGTTTGGCCAAGTTGGAGAAATCAGCTTATTTTGAGAAGTGCTTTTTTCAAAAGTGCTTTTGAAAAAAGTACTTTTGGAGAGAAGCAGTTTGTGTTTGGCTAATCAGTCTAAAAAGCACTTTTGAGAAATAATTTGTGTTTGGCCAAGCTTTTTAAAAAGTGCTTTTAAGTGTCAAATTACGAATAAGGACATGAATAGATTTACTTAATAATTAATATTATAAGTAAATAAATAAT